>SJYA01000783.1:56755-76788 GCA_006410615.1 Neotragus moschatus | reverse complement strand
AAAAAAAAGAGTCCCTTGGACAGCAAGGAGATCAAAAGCAGTCATTCCTAAAGGAAATAAATTCTGAATATTCATTGAAAGGACTGACGCTGAAGCTGAAGTTCCAACACGTTGGCCACCTGATGAAAAAGCCAACTCACTGGAAAAGACCCTGATGCTGGGAAAGATAGAAGGCAGGAGGATAAGAGGATGACAGAGGATGAACTGGTTAGATTGCATCACCGACTCAATGGACATGAGTTTGAGCAAGTGCTGGGAGATGGTGAAGGACAGGAAAGCCTGGCGTGCTGTAGTTGATGGGATCACAAAAAGTCAGACATGATTGAGTGACTGAAAAACACCTATCCATGGTCTCAAAGTGCCAGGTACACTGCCATCAAAATCCATGCCAGACTGTTGTAACTGTTGATCTTCTTATTTATGGAGTTCATCTATGAATGCATACCATCTGTCCCAGATTATAGCTTCTACTGTGTGTTCAGTAAATATTTCCTAAGCAATCAAAAAAATAAACTATAATGGTTGGGATTCACATAACATTATAAAAATACTCCTTTACTTAAAGAATTTAAATTTATTTGGCTGTGCCAAGTCTTAGTTGCGGCTTGTGAATCCTGCAGTTGCAGCATGTAGGATCTAGTTCCCTGACCGGGGAACAAACCTGGGTCCCTTGTGTTGGGACCACTGAGTTTCATCCACTGGACCACTATGGAAGTGTCCCTACTCCTTTGCTTTTAATATAAAAAGAAAATATTTTGTGTCAATCAGTCATAAGTTAAAGACAGTTCAATTTTATTGATTCAGAATTTTAAGGATACATAGATATACATCTACAGACACACATATTTGCAGATATTTGTAAAATATTATCATATTGTATGCAATATTCCTGCTTCTCACTTACAGCCTGGATGTTTCTAGTCAGCACACAGAAAGTGACATTATTATTTTTGAACAATTGAATACTATTCCATTGAATGGATGTTTTAAATTTTATTGATGTTTGTCTCTTATTAGACATACATTTATTTAAAAACTTTCACTATTCTAAATAACTATGCATATTTATATTTGCATATTTGTCCATTTGTTTCTTCTGGTTCTATGCCTATGAATGAACTCTCAAATATCATGGACTTAGGGGTTTAATACTAAACAAAAGAGGAAAGTCTGTACTGTGTACATTTTGTACCCTTCTTACGAACATAAAAGACTGAGGTTTTCCGCAAGTAACTGGGTGTGATGTTCCTGGTTTTCACAAACAGCTGTGATCAAAAAGGGAAGAACATAGCATTTTTCTGAGAAGAATCCTTTTATGAAAGCATTCATCTCTCTGCTGACAATATATAAAGTAGTTTCACAAGAATGAATAAGTAGTTCACACATCACTTTTGGAAGCCAATAAGAAGAATCTGGTAGTCACCTAATTCTTACTACTCTTCTTTTTTTAGAAAGAATAAGAGAAATTCTTTTTCTTTTCTTTCTTTTTTTTTTTTTTTTTTACTGTAAATGGCAAAATCCTTACACAGGGAGCATTAACAACAGAAAATATACAAATATCTCAGAAGTTCACCAAATTGGATTTGCCCATTCGTATCAGCACTTTTCTAAGGATTTAAGCTTTGCTTGAAGTTCAAATGTTCCTTTCTTTCCAATTTCTTCATCTGAAATGCATGTTTCTGGTGCCTGGGATTATGTTCTTCATGATAGAAAGGCATTGTGTAATTTGCTTTCCATTAACCTCTGGAATCTCTTTCTAACTCCAGATATACTTAAATGGAAAGGAAAATGGGCATGCAGCCAGAATGTCACAGTGTTGATCTTTGTTCTTCTTCATAAACCATGTTGGGGAAACCATTTAACTTATTTAAGCCCTGGCATTCTCATCTGAAAAATAAAAAAATATTCATTATTTCACAAGGTAGCAGGCAAGAGAAATGAAAAATGCAGCACATTACCTGAGTAAAGAATGAATTTTTGATTGTGGCTTTATTGACTACACCAAAGCCTTTAACTGTGTGGATCACAACAAGCTGTGGAAAAGTCTTAAAGAGATGGGAATACCAGGCTACTTTACCTGCCTCCTGAGAAATCTGTATGCTGGTCAAGAAGCAACAGTTAGATCTGACATGGAACAACAGACTGGTTCTGAATAGGGAAAGGAGTGTGTCAAGGCTGTATATTGTCATCCTGCTTATTTAACTTATATGCAGAGTACATCATGCGAAATGCCAGGCTGGATGAAGCACAAGCTGGAATCAAGATTGTGGGAGAAATATTAATAACCTCAGATATACAGGTGACACTATCCTTACGGCAGAAAGGGAAAAGGAACTAAAGAGCCTCTTGATGAAAGTGAAAGAGGAGAGTGAAAAAGTTGGTTTAAAGCTCAACATTCAGGTAACGAAGATCATGGCATGTGATCCCATCACTTCATGGCAAATAGATGGGGAAACAATGGAAACAGTGAGAGACTTTATTTTCTTGAGCTCAAAAATCACTGCAGATGGTGACAGCAGCCATGAAATTAAAACACACTTGCTCCTTGGAAGAAAAGCTATGACCAAACTAAATGGCATAGTAAAAAGCAGAGACATTACTTTGCCATTAAAGGTCTGTCTAGCCAAAGCTATGGTTTTTCCAGTAGTCATATATGGATGTAAGAGTTGGACCATAAGGAAAGCTGAGCACCAAAGAATTGATGTTTTTGAACCGTGGTGTTGGAGAAGACTCTTGAGAGTCCCTTGAACTACAAGGAGATGAAACCAGTCAATTCTAAAGGAAATCAACCCTGAATATTCATTGGAAGGACTGATGCTGAAGCTCTAATACTCTGGCCACCTGATGTGAAGAACTGATTCATTTGAAAAGACCCTGATGCTGGGAAAGATTGAAGGCAGGAGGAGAAGGGTATGACAGAGGATGAGCTGATTGAATGGCATCACTGATTCAATGAACATGAGTTTGAACAAGCTCCAGCAGTTGGTGAAGGACAGGGAAACCTGGCATGTGGCAGTCTATGTGGTCGCAAAGAGTTGGCTACGACTGAGTGACTGAACTGAACTGAAGTGAAGGAAATGAGTCATCTGCAATTGTTAGGAGACGAGATTGGCTTGCCTTTCTCAAAAGTCTTGGTTTCCTTCTCTTTGTTCTTTCCATGTCAGAATTCATTATTTACTATTCTACTTTGTCGCTGGGAATACATTTTCCTTCCTCATGTTCAGTACTTGACTTTTAAAGTAACTGTTCCTTAATTTTATTTATGTTTATTGGAGTATAATTGCTTTACAACCTTGTGTTGGTCTCTGCTGTACAATGAAGTGAATCAGCCATGTGTGTTACATATATCCTCTCCCTCTTGAGCCTCCCTCCCACTCACACCCCCACCTCCAATCCCACCCTCTGGGTCATCACAGAGCACCCAGCTGAGCTCCCTGGGCTTTATAGCAGATTCCTATTAGCTATCTATGTTACACATGTTAGTGTATATGACAGTCCTAATCTCCTAATTCATCTCACCAAAAAAAAAAGTTTAATTCTTTCCAATGTTAATACCCATTTCCCAGACCGTACGATTCTGTGGAAAGGAAATATGTTTTCTCTTCTGGATGTCTTAGCCTGGAACCTTCTCAGGCTGGGAGTCCTGCTATTTTGTGCAGCAGCAAATCTTGATAAACCAAAGTACCCTCCCTCCTGCATTCTTGCCTAATGGCTACGATGGGCTCTACTCCAGCCCCATAGCCTATGTTTCTGTTTTTACTACTCAAGGATTGCTTGCTAGGTCATATGTCCGAATCCTCTCTTGTTTGGTCAGTCATTAGGCAATGCTGTTTTGGGGGCCTAATTTTAAGATGATCTACTTTTATATCCTGCTTTTAAATTCTTTTAATTATAAATCATATGAAGTTGATTGAAAAGTGAATTTATTATGAACAACTTGGCCATGAAATAATCCAGCTGTGAAAGCCAAGGTATTTAGCTCAAAAGACACCTTTAGAAATGCAGTGAAATTCTACCCCCTGGTAGGGTCTCTGGGAACAACTTCTAACATAATAATGCGTGCGTGCGTGCTAAGTCCCTTTGGTCATGTCTGACTCTTTTTGTGACCCTATGGACCGTAGCCCACCAGGCTCCTCTGTCCATGGGATTCTCCAGGCAAGAATACTGGAGTGGGTTGTCATACACTCCTCCAGGGGACCTTCCTGACCCAGGAAGTGAGCCTGAATCTCTTACAGTGCCTGCAGTGGTAGGCAAGTTCTTTAATTCAGATATATTAATAGTTTTTCCCTAGGTCAAGTTGCTTTCTCTGCAGGTATATTTTACTCTTATGTATGAAGAAATAAAGTTTGACACGAATTTCAATAATCGTTTGATCCAGATGTTTAAATTTTGTAAATGTCTTCTCACCCAAAGGTGAAATTTTCAATGCCTGAAACTAATTCTAGGAAAACTGTTGAAATTTATTTTTACATAGTCATAATTTGCAGGAAATGCTTTGGCAAAAGTAACTAGAAGGTAAAAGTTCATGTTTGAGTTGAGCACTTGTGAAAGGGGCTGAAATAAAAGAAAAAGCAAATAAAAGTCTGTGGAACCATTTTCCCAAATAAATGGTTTAAAAAATAAAAATAAATAGTCAAAACTTTCTAAACTGTATTTCTCACATACTGAGAACTAAGATTTAGAGTGTTGTGGTGCCACCTATAAGCCTCAAATATGCATGAAGATTTTAAAAGGTGTTTTTATAAACAGTGCTGTGATGAAGATTGGGGATTCATGTCAATGTATGGCAAAACCAATACAGTACTGTAAAGTAAAAAACAAAAAGGTGTTTTTTTAGGATGCAAGAAACTTGAATGAGCTTTCCAAGTACTGTAGCAGAATAGCAAGGCTCACATTTCTCTTCCCTCCTTTTAGCAGTTTAACCAAGAAGGGCCAAAATTCAAACTCATGTACAAAATTCAAACTCGTGTTCATGGTGATTCCATTTACTTCTCAGAAAAGGACATTAGTTAAATCCATACACCCTTTCCTGTTTCTTGGAGATATATATATATATATATATATATATATACAAATAATATATTTTATATTATGTCAGTAGAGTACTGACATTAACACTACCATGTAGGAGCTTCCATCTGTTCTACGTTGCTATTTTTCTCTTCACTTGTCTGGTGTCAAGTTAAGTAAAAAATTGTCTTCCTTATTTAATTTCTAAGGCGACAGAAGTTGAACTTTTTGATGTTCCTTTAAGACACATATTATACCTCTTTCTGAAACCACTCACCCTTAACTTACTTTTCAGTCAAATTTTTACTGTGTCTGTTCCCATAAAGTGCAGTGGCTGGTTGAAGATGAAGTGAATTATCATCTATCATGTTTGTTTAGAATGTTTTCAAGGGGATAGAAGAAATCATTTACACAATAATCTAGTTAAAAAAAAAGTAGGATGGAAATGAGAAGTGGCCCCTCTCTTGGTAGGATTGCAGTGTAGTTGCTTCTGGAAATTAGTAAGAACGATGAATTGTTACACAACAGGTAGGGAACTTCTGAGTGAGTGACCCAGAGAGACATTGTCCTTGAATTTTGTTCTGGTCTAGTTTATCTCCCTGGGCTGTGATCTCTGATGAAAAAATGGCTGATATTAACCATTTTAAACTCTCTCAGTCATCACTCAGGTCCTCAGTTCTGTCATTCAGCTCATTCCACCACAGTCTGTGCTATGATACTTTTTCATATTTCACAGAAGAAAAAAATCACTTAAGTGAAGCTTTTCTCACCAAACTCATTATTATTTTTATTGCTTTAAGCCACTAGGTATTAAAGTTATTTATTATTCAACAAAAATAGGCATATATGGTAAACATATGCAGTGTCCTGGTTAAGGATATACAATTAAGAAGTGAGGAATGGAGAGTGTTTGCCCATGTGAGCTATTGTTGGGATGATCAGATCAAGGAAGGAGGACCTGGTCTTGTCTCACCTATGGTCACAGACCACAGTTACTTAGAAATAGATTGTCTATAGGATACATATTGAGGCAGAGTTATTTATGTTTCTTCTGGGGGCATCTAGCACCCTTTTCACAAATAATCTGGCCCCTAAAATAAGACTCAGACAGGGAGGTTTCACCAAACTCATTATTAACCTGGGTCTACATCACAAGTCAAAAGACTCTTGCCAGTCTTCATCTTATTTGATATGTCAACATTATTTGACACATGGATTATTATCTTTTTGTTTGTTTGTTCCTAATATTTTATTTTCTTGACTATAATGTTTCATATTCTAGGACTTTCTCATGTATGTCTGAGCATTTCTCCTCTCTCTTTTTTGGAGAACTTTTTCTGTTTTATTTATTTAGCCACTTCATAGAGTTTCTCAGATGTGCATCATAACCCATGGTAAGTGATCTCCTTGACTTCTGGGTCTTCAATTTCCACCGATATTCTACCAAACTTACATCTCCAGTCAAGACTTCTCTTCTATGATCCTTCACCAAATATGTATTTTTTGCTCATTGCATCCTCTCGGATGTTTCAAAGAGATTTTAAATGTCACGTGGCCTATTTTGAACTTACTACCTTTTATTCCAAATCTGCCTTTTCTCCATCCAGTGTCTTTATCATAGCTAATGATAACCTTATCAGTTGTTCAAACCTAATCTTGAATTCTTTCATCCTCTCACCATCAGTCTTGAAGTTTATATTCTAGGCTACCAGAATGTATTTAGCCCATATCCACTTTTTTTTTTCTTTTCTTCCTCTATTCTTGGCTCTCAATAGACATAAAAGAATCGGTGAGATCCTTTTGCCATGGCACATTGTCATTATTGGTGCATGTGCACATCTTACTTAGTCAAGTGTTTACTTCTAGAAATAAATAAACACTGTTGAACCCGCCACTACATCCCATATGTCATATATTACTGAGCTCCAATAAAGTCTCCTATGTTGCATTATTATACCTGCTTTTGGCCTTTTGCAAGCTCTTTTTTTAAAATAATATAGCCAGAATAAACTATAGTTTTTCCAGTAGTCATGTACTACTTTAGAGTGTTAGATATGAGAGTTGGACTATAAAGAAGGCTGAGAGGTGAGGAATTGACACTTTTGAATTGTGGTACTGGTGATGATTCTTGAGAGTCCCTTGGACTGCAAAGAGATCAAGCCAGTCAATCCTAAAGGAAGTCAACCCTGAATACTCATTGGAAGGGCTGATGTTGAAGTTGAAGCTACAATATTTTGTCCACCTGATGCAAAGAGCTGCTCATTGGAAAAGACCCTGATGCTGGAAAAGCTTTTGTAGGCAAAAGAAAAGCCAGTGGCACAGGATGAGATGGTTAGATAAAATTACTGACTCAATGGACATGAGTTTGAGCAAACTCTAGGAGATAGTGAAGGGGCTTCCCAGGTGGCACTAGTGGTAAAGAACCTGCTTGCCAATGCAGGAGATATAAGAGACACGGGTTTGATCCCTGGGTCAGGAAGATCCTCTGGAAGAGGACATGGCAACCCACTCCAGTATTCTTGCCTGGAGAATCCCTTGGACAGAGGAGCCTGTCAGGCTATGGTCNATATCATGTAAGAAACAAATCGCCAGTCTAGGTTCGGTGCAGGATACAGGATGCTTGGGGCTGGGGCACTGGGATGACCCAGAGGGATGGTACGGGGAGAGAGGTGGGGGGGGGTTCAGGATAGGGAACACGTGTATACTCATGGCGGATTCATGTTGATATATGGCAAAACCAATGCAATGTTGTAAAGTAATTAGCTTCCAATTAAAATAAATAAATTTAAATTAAAAAAAGAGCAAATGAAAGGCTAAACAAATGATAATTTTCAGGGAGACCATAAAATGTACAGGCACCCATAATGTTACTCAGTAGAGGAAAACAATTTATATTCAATATGGGAGTAATCTAGGCTAGTTGTAAGCCATAAAATTGTGATTTTTATGTAGGTTGTAGTGGTGGTTTAATCACTAAGTCGTGTCTGACTCTTGCGGCCCCATGGACTGTAGCCCGCCAGGCTCCTCCATCCATGGGACTCTCCAGGCAAGAATACTGGATTGGGTAGCCATTTCCTTCTCCACTTAATGTAGGTTAGCCATAGCAATTGTTGGATGGAGTAAAGAGAAAGATATCCAGTCTCTGGCTGGTAATCAAATGGTACAAAAATAGCATCTTGCTTCAATCTCAGAAATATCTGTTGAAAGACAGGACCCCCAGTCCTGAAGCACTTGATGATTTGGAGAAGCCAAGATAGAAAGTGAAGCATAAGTGGATATTCTGGTACAAATTACTGGAATTGGTGCAAGACAAAATCTTTCACAAGGCATGAACAAAAGCAGAAGTCCAATTACCAGAGTTAAGGAAAAAGTATCAGAGTATGATGGAATCAAAGCTGACTGTTGGTTAATATGCAGCCTGCAATGAACTATTAATATTTGCACACAGCAAGCATCACATTAGGCCAACAGCCACATTTTATATGGTTAATGTAAATGATGAGTTTGCTAGCATAAAGCTTAAATTTGTGCTCAACATGTCATATATTAGGAAAAGCAATCTTTTGGACAATAAAGGACAGTATTCAGTTAATTAAGATACAGAGCACAGTGAAGTCAGAAGACATTACAGTCTGGGGTTTTGAGGAAACAATCAGATATGTGGGACAAAGAACTTTTCAGAAAAACTGAAAAGTAGCAGTTGGAGAGTTCAAAACCAAGAGAGTCCTGGCACTCTATCACAAAGGATAACAAGGTCTGGATAATCATTTACCATGAACTGCAAACAAAGACTAGATAATCAATGGACTGGTAGAACATAAAAAAAGAAAAAGTTGACCTTGCTCAGTATTGCAAAGAAATTGTAACTTAGGCAAATTAGGAAGAGAACACAGATATTCTCAACAGTTGGGTGGTAAAGGCTGAGTAAAGCATGGGTTTGTTCCATGACTTATATAGTAATACTATCTGCAATTTATATGTAGAGATTTTTTAAAAGAACAATACAGAAGTTTATTTAGTTATAGAAACACTAGGTGGTTCTAACAAAGCTAATGACTTCATTTAGAGAAGGAATACAATGAGAATATGTATTTCTCAAATACACAAGGGCTTTGCTAACAAGCCCAAAATCTTTTCCAAAATCCAAAATGAGTTCCAAAATCTGGTACTACTTCTGTCTCTATTCCTCTTCCCTCTTCTGTTTGCCATGCAGAAGCTCATATAAAATATCAAAGTTTTCCTATGACATTACCTTCTAACTTTCAGGTCCATTCAGTTTTTCTCATCTTCAGTTTTCCTCAAACTTGGTTCCTATCAAGGATTCGCCTTGCACCATGTATTGTTGTAAACCTGAAAGATGGGCTAATGTCAGAGTTTTTCCTTTTCTTTATCTCACAGCAAAAAGTGTTCATCAAGATTTTCTAAACAGCTTTATTGAGGTATAATTGATAAATACTAAGCTCACATACTTAAAGTGATCAGTTTTTCAGTTTTGATAAACAGGTGTGTACCTGTGAAACCATCAAAGCAATCAAGACAATGAACATATCAATTATCCTTCGAAAGTTTCATCATTTTTACCCCCAGTATAAAAACGACTTAAGCAACCACTCCTTCCAGTCACAAAAGATTCGTTTGTATTTCCCAGAATTCTAAATGAGTTCACAAGGTATAAGACTGATTCCTGTTGTCACACGTGTCAGCAGTTCATTCCTTTGTGATGCTGAGTATTAATTCCACTGCTCGTTTTCCCATTCACCAGTTGAAGGACATTTTCTTTTTAGTTTCTAGTTTTTGTCCATTACAAGTAAAACTCATGTAAACATTCATGTACAAGTCACTAAATGAACATGTGTTACCAGTTCTCTTAACTAAAACCTTTGAGATGTTTAATATTAAAAAAATTTTAGGTTTTATGTCTATGATCCCCTTTTGTATATGGTGTAAGGATTGAAATTCACCTTGCTGCAATATGAATAACCAACTGTTCAGCACCATTTGTTGAAAATATTATACTTTGTCAAAAATCAATCATTCATATATGTGTTGATTATGTTAATACAACACTGTCTTCATTATGGCAATTTTATTAAAAAAAATCTCGAAATAGGCTAGTGTTAATCTTCCAACATGTTCATCACTTCCAAATTTTTTATGTCTGTTTTAGATCTCTTATATTTCTAAATAAAAGTTAAAATCAATTTGCCAGCTTTTATGAAAAAATGCCCACTAGGATATTGATTTTGGTTATACTGAATTTAGAATTCAAATTGTGAAGTACTGAAATCTTAACAATAAAGTCTTCCAACCCAAGAATTATTTAAATTAATCCAATTATTTAAATCTTCTTTAATTTCTTTCAAGAATATTGTGTGGTTCAGAGTATGTAGGACTTTCACATTTTTGGTCAGGTTTACTCAATATTTTGTATAATTTTGATACTACTACAAATGGAATTTACTTTTAAATTTTAACTTCTGATTTTTTTTTGTTATGTGATTTTTGTATATTGATCATGTATCCTGCAAACTTGCTTAACTCAATTATTAATTCTAGTAGTTTTTTGTAGATTTTATTTTATGTCCTACACAGATGATCTTGTCATCTGCCAAGAGAAAGACTGTCTTACTTCCTTTTCAACATGAATGCTTTTTATTTCTTTATCTTGCCTGATTGTCCCAGATAGTATATCCAGCACCATGTCAAATAGAAATGATTAAAATTAACATTTTGGTCTTTTGATCTTAAGGAGAAAGCACTCAGTCTTTGAGCATTAAATATGATTTTAGCTGTAAGCTTTCCATGGATGCCCTTTACACACCTAGTTCACTAAGTTTTTATTGGGAACTGATGTTACATTTTGTGAAAGGCAAGTTGGTTTTTCTGTTAAGAGTCTTATATAATGAGTTATATACAATTTTAATTTTTGAATGTTAAACTAATGTTATATTTTTGGGATGAATCCTGCTTGGTCATGATATATTATTCTTTTATATATTTCTAGATATTATTTGCTAATATTTTGTACGGAGTTTTGCATATATGTCTGTGAGAGATATTCCTATGTAATTTTCCTTCCTTATAATATCTTTTTCTGGTTTTGATGTGAAGTTATATTGGCCTCATAGAACATGTTGGAAAGTAGTCACTACTCTTTGTTTGCTGGAAGTGTTTGTTTAGAATTGGTATTTTTTTTTTCCCCTTAAATATTTGTTAGAATTTACCAGTGAAGCCAAAGGGGCTTAGAATATTCATTGTGGAAAGATTTTTAGGAAGTTTAATGCATATATATATATTGCCATATTGAGTGAAGTTAAGTCAGACACAAAAAGACAAATATATGATAACACTTATATGTGAACTCTATAAAAAATGGTACAAATGAACTTCTTGACAAAACAGAAATAGAGTCCCAGATGTAGAAAACTAACTTATGGTTAGCAGGGTAGAAAAAGGAGGTGTGGGGAGAGATAAACTGGTAAATTTGTGTTGACATATACACATTACTATATATAGAACAGATGATAATTAGGACCTGCTGTATAGCACAGGGAACTTTTCTCAATACTCTTCAATGACTTATATGAGAAAAGAATCTAAAATGAGTGGGCATATATATATGTGTGTGTGTGTATAACTGATTCACTTTGCTGTACAGAAGACCTTAACATTATAAATCTGTACTCCAATAAAATTTTTTAAACAAGAAAACAAATTCAAGTAAACTATGCCCCAATAAAATTTTTTAAAAAAAGAAAAGAAATTCAAGTGCTGTCTGTGGATAATCTGCACAAAATTATTCATGAGACACTTTTAATTATGGAAATAATAATAAAAATGGCTATACAATCAAGCTTTAGTGATTTAATTATGTTTTTCCCATTTTACTTTGGTTTTCTAGAAAAATTCATTTCTAAGTGTTTTATTCTAATTTATTTATTATTTTTGGCTCCGCTGGGTCTTCACTGCTCTGTGTGGGCTTTCTCTGGTTGCAGCAAGAGGAGGCTACTCTGTTGTGGTGGGCTGGCTTCTCATTATGGTGGCTTCTCTTGTTGTGGAGCACAGGCTTCAGGAGGTATGGCTCGTGGGCTCTAGAGCTCTGGCTCAGTAGTTGGGGTACACGGGCTTCATTGCCCCAAGGCATGTGGTATCTTCCCTGACCAGGGATTGAACCTATGATCCCTGCATTGACAAGCAGACTCTTAACCACTGGACCACCAGGGAAGTCCCTTACCTTAGTTTTTCTGACACAATTTCATCTCAACACAATTATTATTTTTGTTTCAAATATATTCATCCAAAACACAGTGCAAAATCTTTATATTCAATGACAACCATATTTGAGCTAGTATTTCCCCTTTAATTTTTGTAAATCTGTAGTGAATGTTTCTCAGTTTTCTTTGTTTCATGTCCCAGATGGAAGAAAACATGAGGACAAAAAGGAACCTGTCTCTTTTAATTACTTCCCTTTTCTGGTTGACTCCACCTCCATCATGAAGGCCTTCTTTTTGTGTGTGTGTGTGTGTGGAAGTGAAATGATTTTTAGAATTCCTAGTGGTCCTCTTCTTCAAGGGACCATTCCAAGGGAATAATACAAGAAGATTTAAGCATCAAAAAACTTTGGAATGGACAAACTCAGAATGGTGCTACATGACAGCTCTGGATCTGCTGGTAAAGCTTATTATTTGTTCTGTCTGCTCTTTAATGGAGTATAGTAATATTCTGACAGTCAGTGGATCTGATTTAATAATGATGGGCATCAGGAGGGTAAGTTATTGGAAAGAGCAAGAAGCCTGTTAAGAAGTGCCTGTATCTTCCACAGGTTCGAAATTGAAGGTATGAAATAAGGATTAGATTTGGCATCAACTCTGTAAAACCACTGAGGAACAACTACGTAAGGAACTAAAATTAACTGAATTGTATTGAGTATAAAACCAATAGTTGCTAGAAAGGATAGAACAAGTAGGAATGCATATTGATGAAAAGTTGATTCCCTAGAGGGCATTTAGAATGACACCCCTGAGTGTTAAAATCTACTTCATGATTTATGTGGATGCATTAAATTCCTTTAGCATTCTTACTTTTTTTTCAAGCTTTTAAACTTGAAACCTTACCACATGAAAGCATAGGTAATAAACTCACAGTTCTGTGTCATAGCATTTTTACTTTAAAATTACTGTAGGATGAGAGTAAGGAGAAGGGAGAGTGATAGAGCATTTTAGGCTATTTTTGGAGATAAGATCCAATGGCGTGTGTGTGGGCATGCTTGGTCGCTTAGGGGTGTCCGACTCTTTGCAACCCCATGGACTGTAGCCCTCCAGGCTTCTCTGTCCATGGGATTTTCCGGCAGGAATACTGGAGTGGGTTGCCATTTCCTCCTCCAGGGGATCTTCCTGACCCAGGGATAAAACCCGTGTCTTCTGCACTGGCAGGTGGATCCTTTATAACTGCGTCACCTGGGAAGCCCACAAGATCCAATAATGGGGACTTTCAAATATAATCTTTGTTACTGTTTCCTCCGGTTGTAGTGTTCAATCAGAATTTAGCAGGCACTGTGTCAGGTACTGGTGAAGCTGGTGAACATTATAGGTATAATTTATTTCCTCATGGAGGTTTCCTTTGAATAATGTGGATCAGGTAGGCTTGGAGATGAGAATATCAGAGGTTGCATATTATTCTGTGCCCAATGGGAGAAGTGCCCACTTCTAAGTTTCATCAACGTCTTTTCAGCTTTCCAGGTGCTAAGACTCAGTCTTGCAATTCTTTTTGCATCTCCAACTCTCCTCTAATCCCTTACTTCTAGGTTGCCTGTAACCATGGACATTTTCAAAGCTACTTCACTGTTGCTGCATGATCCTGGATATAAATTTTTCCTGCTTGCCTGCCTTGCCATTTAGGAGGAGAGTTTTCTGCCTTGATTTGACTTTCTTTGTTAATTTCAAACCTCTGGAACCACCTGCCTGCTCTAAATCCTCTTTGATTGGAAAGAGTATACTTTCACTTTCTTTTATTTCTTTCCACAGGCTTTAAAAGGTGTTCTGTCCACTTCGGTCCCTTCACTCTTGCTGTGGTCTCAGTTCTCTATGCCTGTTTGGTCACCAGTACTCTTGGTGAGTACTTTGTCAAATTTATTCACAATCTTTGCCCACTGTGATGAGAATCATTGACAAGCAAATCATTCTCCTGAAGGCTAAATAGCATCTAAAAGCAAGCTTCATGGTGTTTTGAAGGATCGGGATATGAAAAGCACAAAATGAGAACCTAATGATGTGACCCTGCTTGCCCAAAATGTTAGTACAGCTTTTTTTTTTTTTTTAAATAAATGCTCACTGGAAAAATGCACATTCCTTAGAGATCTGAAATAATGTCTAACTAAAAAATATGGAACAATGCAGAGGAGGAGAAATGTTAGAATTGTTGGGATGAGAGAATTTTAGGAACACTTTGAAAATTCAAATGCCAAAATTTATCTTAAAATGTGTTCAGGGAAGCCAGATATTTATCAAGAACCACAGTTTCCTATGTTAGCTAAAATAATCACGAGGCAGTAGCTAAGACCCTTGGAAGGAGTAGGGGAGAGGGGATTTTTTATGGCAGAAGATAATAGGAAAATATCTCCATTTCAACTTCCATCTGGGTAGCTAAGTCCAGTAGATTTCAACTAGCATTTTAAGAATTTATGATAGTTCCATATGTAAAACAGATGACCAGTACAAGTTAGATGTGTGAAGCAGGGCACTCAAAACCAGTGCTCAGGGACAACCCAGAGGTATGGGGTGGGGAGGGAGGTGGGAAACGGTTTCAGGACGGGGGACACAAGTACACCCATGGCTGATTCATATAGATGTATGGCAAAAACTATCACAGTAGTGTAAAGTAATTAGCCTCCAATTAAAATTAAAAAATTAATTTAAAAAATTCATGGTATTTTGTATATGTGTGTGAAATAGTTACTGAATTCCCAATAATCAGTCTTTCATTTTCAGTATTAGCCTTCTTTCCNGTCCATGGAATTTTCTAGGAAAGAATACTGGAGTGGGTTGCCATTTCCTAAATCATATCTAACTTGATTCCGTGTCCCCTTTCCCTGTAAAGTGCTGCTTTTGTGTATTGGCTCATAAATCATGACCCTTTTGCCCATTAAATCAATTTACCAAGTCAAGAAGTAAATACTCCTAGCACTAATCTGTTTTGTTGGAGGAAGGATATTTTACAAAGTAGAATTGCTTCCTCCACTGTGTAATGCTATTCATTTCATTTACTTGGTAGTTTTAATTTATAAAATATTTCATAAGTTTCATCTCACTTGCTATTATGATAACTCAGACCTTTCTGCAGACAAAATCCAAGGTCATGTTTCTGATCCAGTTCAGATTCCTGGGCTTCNTCCTCCACTGTGTAATGCTATTCATTTCATTTACTTGGTAGTTTTAATTTATAAAATATTTCATAAGTTTCATCTCACTTGCTATTATGATAACTCAGACCTTTCTGCAGACAAAATCCAAGGTCATGTTTCTGATCCAGTTCAGATTCCTGGGCTTCCAATTTCTCTTTGCTCATGTAATTAAACTTTAGGCAATCCTCTCACTGCCCAGCCTTTCTGTTAGAGACCATCTCCTCCATAGGACTGATTTCAGAAAGGATTAATCTCTATCCAGGCTTCCCTGGTGGCTTAGTGGTAAAGAAGCTGCCTGCCAATGCAAGAGACATGGATTTGATCCCTCGGGAAGTTCCCCTGGAGAAGGAAATGGCAACCCACTGCAGTATTCTTGCCTGGGAAATCTCATGGACAGAGAAGTCTAGCAGGCTACAGTCCATGGGGTCACAAAGAGTCGGACACAAACTAGTGACTAAACAACAACAACAACAATCTTTACCCAGCTGTG
Source organism: Neotragus moschatus (assembly GCA_006410615.1). Classification (NCBI taxonomy): domain Eukaryota; kingdom Metazoa; phylum Chordata; class Mammalia; order Artiodactyla; family Bovidae; genus Neotragus; species Neotragus moschatus. The sequence continues at coordinate 60,889 of SJYA01000783.1, read as the reverse complement.
GTGTCATGGGAGTAACTAGTATCTAGAAAACTCCTCAACTTCTCCTTAATGTTATTATTTTGAGTAAGTTGTAAATCTTTCTAAAGTTCAGCTTCTGAATAGTCAATAATATAACACATGTAAAGCTACTGGTACACTGACAGGTAGGTCATAGGTGCTAAAAATTAGCATTAGTTTCCTCATGGCTCACTGCTTCTCATTACCTAGACAACTCATTTCTCTTTCTTCTCTTTCTCTGTTCTCCTCCTCTTCCTTTCTCTTTTTTCTTTCCTTGGTGTCTTTCATTGGTAATCATTTTGCACGGAAAGATAAAAAATAATAATTGTAAGAGTGACATCAAGCACTTACAGTGAAGTTTAAAATCATAGTAAATCTTGCCAGGCTCTTACTATAATTATTGCTGTTGATAGTGTTGACTGTTTAAACTAAGACCTCAGTGTAGTACTTTTACCTCCTGTGTTCTGTTTTTCATACTTTTGCATAAGGATCCTTTATATAAGGATGATGTCAATCAGATTTAGTTTTTGAACTTTATACACCTAAAGCTTCAACTGATGCATAATAATAGAAAGCGATGCATAGTCAGGGACTCATGAGTTTCATGAGGTTTCCAAGTTCATATTTCTAAGGTTTCAGAGTCTATATTTCTGAGATTCTCCACCCTGATCAATGCTCAATTCTCAGAGCATCTGCTTCTTGGAAATTCTATTATGATCACGTGCATAATAGTAAAGAGGATAGACTTTGATACTAGGCTGTTTTTTTCCTTTACATTCTCCTTCTACTGTTTCCTTTATTTCTACATAGAACTATGTCTTAGTAATAGAGGGAAACAAAACAAAAAGTAAATTTTAATCCATAAAAGATTTTTTCGGGGTCAGTTGTACAGATGAAAGTCCTAATCATTAGTTAGTTTTCAAAGATCGAAATCCTTCAATATGTGACCTGGAGCAGTATCCACAATGAGGCATCGTTTTTAAGGAGAGCAGCAAGTCTCAAGAGAGCAGAGGAATATTGTTCTCTAAGATCACTTCAGAATAAATATCACTTCTGAATTCTGGCCTTTTCTCTGCTCTAGATGGATCTGATTTGGAGATGAGGCTGATGAATGGAGGAAACCGGTGCTCAGGAAGAATAGAGATCAAATTCCAGGGCCAGTGGGGAACAGTGTGTGATGATAACTTCAACTTGGATCACGCTTCTGTGGTTTGTAAACAGCTTGGATGTGGAAGTGCTGTCAGTTTCTCTGGCTCAGCTAATTTTGGAGAAGGGTCTGGGCCAATCTGGTTTGATGATCTGGTATGCCATGGAAATGAGTCAGCTCTCTGGAACTGCAGACATGAAGGATGGGGAAAGCACAACTGTGATCACGCTGAAGATGCTGGAGTGATTTGCTTAGGTAAGGACTGCTCTGGGTTTGTTCCGTTCTCTCTGAGAGGACAAACATGGGGGTAAAAGTCTCAAAGGCTTGAACTCTTAAAAACATAATGAAATGTGCTTCTTTTTTTTCTTTTACTATTAAATTTTTTTTATTGGAGTATAGTTGCTTTACAATGTTGTGTTATGTTCTCCTGTACAACATGCAGATGATCAAGAAGTACATGAAAAGATGCTCAATATCACTAATGATTAGAGAAATGCAAATGAAAACTACAATGAGGAAAGTCTGCTTCTATTATTGTCTCATTATTACCAATTTCAGGATGCAGTTCTGATACTTGTGAGGTTTTTTGTGTTGTTGTTGTTATTGTTCAGTCATTTAGTTGTGTCCGACTCTTAAACCTCCATGGACTGTAGCCCACCAGGCTCCTCTGTATATGGAATTCTTCAGGCAAGAATACTGGAGTGGGTTGCCATTTCCATCTCCAGGAGATCTTCAAACCCAGAGATGGAACTTGAGTCTCCTTCAAATTCTTTACCGCTGAGCCATGGGGAAGCCTGTGAGAATTTTTTTTTTTTTTTTTTTACCATTCACTGAAATTAGGATAAATAGTTTAGGGAGGGAGGATGAGCCATGAAATTGAGATCCAAGTTATGAGGATAGAAGGAAGTGTTCAGAGAATAGTCTACTCCCTCACCCCTTTAAAAAAGAAAGGAAAAGAAACCAGGTTAACTAGAAAATGTTACTTTCTGGATGTTTTAGGAGAAAGTCACTCCTATTATTATCCTCTACCTATGAAAGCCTCCTCTTTAGCCACATTGACCCACCTTTCGCCAAACTATTAGTTCAAATTCACAGAATCAAATGATTTAAAAAACTGGTTGTCTATTAAAAACTCATTTACGCTAATACTACACTGTGGGCAAGCATTGTGTCTGTCTAGGGACTTTCACGTTCCATCTTTGATTAAGGTCTGGGACATGGTTTTGTGTGTACAAAAATGTCACTCTCCTTTCTTCAATTAAATGCCTCATTTGAAGACCTAGTAAGTCTTGAACCCCAGGGGATATTTAGGAAATTATAACCAGGGTAAAAATGTTCTTTTATTCACCAGGTTTTTTTTTTTTTNTTGTGTCTGTCTAGGGACTTTCACGTTCCATCTTTGATTAAGGTCTGGGACATGGTTTTGTGTGTACAAAAATGTCACTCTCCTTTCTTCAATTAAATGCCTCATTTGAAGACCTAGTAAGTCTTGAACCCCAGGGGATATTTAGGAAATTATAACCAGGGTAAAAATGTTCTTTTATTCACCAGGTTTTTTTTTTTTTTTCAAATGAAGGAAATTCAATTCAAACTAGCTTTAAAATAAGGGAATACTGACTCAGAACACTGGGAAATCCAGGAGGTACAGTTGGCTCCATCCGTGACTGGATTCAGCACTTAAAACAATATGATCAAAGTTCTAGCTCTTCCTTTGTTTTTTGAGTTGCTTTTTTTAAAAAACAAACAAACAAACAAAAAAACCATGCTGTGTGTCTTGTGGGGATCTTAGTTCTATGACCAAGGATAAAACCTAGGCCCGGTGCAGTGAAAGCTCACAGTCCTAACCACTGGACTACCAAGAAATTCCCAAGTTGGCTTTTTTCTTGTTGAACAATGTGATCATATACAGTCTGAACCACAAAGAATGGGATTCCTACAGAAAAGATAGGCTTTGTTAGCTGAAGAAAGTGAAAGGGATTTGGGGTATGTATCTTCCAGCTTCCTTTACTGAGGTCTCTAATCAGCATGTTTCTTCTCAGTGTGTCTGATACACGCTGAGGAATCACAGTAAATAGCACCGTGACAAAAAAACAAAACAAAATGAAACAACAAACTAAAAGTGCCAGAGGAAAAACCCCGTTTATTTATTGTAGGATATTACTTGGAATCAAGTGCTAGTCTTTGAGGAGTGTTGATTGGGAGAAAGTGAAAGGAGTGATGATGAAGTCCCTTCTGTCTTTGCATTTCTTTTAAACCTGGACATGGTCAGAAAGGGATCAGGTATGGTAATACAAGCCAAATAGTCTGGGTTGGTAATGCAGTCAGAGCCAAAAGTGAGTGTTAAGTATTGCAGCAAATATATATATAAAAGCACCTAGGCATCTGTAAGTATATACTTTACAGGGAAAAAAAAAAAAACAATTCCAACAAAACATTTGTGGTGTATAAACAAGCAGATCTCTAGATAAATTTTAGTTCTTTGGCCTCCTGTTAGAAACTCTTCCTGTAATGCATGCTCTCCACAGTGAAAAGTTCTGTATTCTTTTTTCTTAATTGATTGATTGATCTTTTCCCTCATGATTTATTATAGGATACTGAATATAGTCCTCAGTGCTATACAATAAGACCTTGCTGTTTATCCATTTGATATAAAATGGTTTGCATCTGCTAGTCCCAAACTGCTGATTCATAAAAAATCCTGTCTTCTTGTTTTTAAGTTGGAGTATGATTGTTTTACAATCTTGTGCTAGTTTCTGCTACACAAGAAAACGAATCAGCTGTATGTATACATATATCCCCTCCCTCTTGAGCCTTCCTCCCACTCTTATCTTCATCCTAGCCCTCCAGGTGATCACAGAGCACTGATTTGAGCTCCTGTGTTGTACTCCAGGTTCCCACTAACACTGTCTTCTTGCCTGATCTGCTCCTACTTCCATCTTTAATGATTTTCAGTGGGAATATATCATTATTTTCTCTGTCTCTGCTTATGT
>SJYA01000783.1:0-45752 GCA_006410615.1 Neotragus moschatus | reverse complement strand
CTCTGGATGTTCAGGAAAGAGGCAAAACTGCTAACTATTTATTTCACCCCAGAGTTCATGTCTCTCAGACTCATCAGTGACACCAGCAGCGAGACCTGTGCAGGGCGCCTGGAAGTTTTTTACAATGGAGCTTGGGGCAGCGTGGGCAAGAGCGACATGTCTGCAACCACAGTGGGGGTCATATGCAGGCAGCTCGGCTGTGCGGACAAAGGGAGTATCAGACCAGCACCTTCAGACAAGGTGGAGCACAGGTACATGTGGGTGGACAATGTCCAGTGTCCTAAGGGACCTGAAACCTTATGGCAGTGCCCATCATCTCCGTGGAAGAGGAGACTGACCAGCCCCTCAGAGGAGACCTGGATCACATGTGCTGGTGAGTATCTGTGGGCCTGTATGACAATCCCATTCTGTTGCTCCACTCTCATCTCCTGATCTAACTCAGTGAGAATGAGTAAGGTTTGGTTAACCCTTATTCTACCTGGATGATGTAACTGATTATATTTAATTTGTCCTTTGGATACTCAGGATCAGTGACCATTTTCTCAAAGATGATCATACTCTGATGGCCTTCTCAAAAGTTTTATTCAGTTGTGCTTTCTCTGTGAACAAATTAGGATCAGAGAATATATAATTCAGTGTTTGACTATTGAGTTGCTCCATTTTTCTTTCAAATAATATCTTGTTACACTCAATACAAGGAGAGAAGCAGTCAGAAAGATCAATCCTGAATTATTTCCCTGTTCTACACCTTCTTAAACTGGAAGATTTCTATTTATCTGGTAGTTTGAGAGGATTTATCCTGAGTTGGCCAAAAAATCATTTGTCTATAATTATGGAACAAAATTTTTGACCAACCTAATACATTTTCAATGCTAACTTTATCGCATTGACATTTACTAAGTTACACTAACATTCTAATGTCCAAGATGAAATACTCAATACACCCAATTTGTTGGAAGGACATGCACTTCCATGAAAGATGAATGTCGTAAAATTCCAAATGCACATTCAATAAGCACGCAGATTTTTTTTCTCTCTTTACTTATTTTTTTAATATAAATTTATTTATTTTAATTGGAGGTTAATTACTTTACAATATTGTATTGGTTTTGCCATACATCAACATGAATCCACCGCAGATATACACTTGTTCCCCAAACAGATTTTATAAAAAGAGTTTCAAATTTTTCTTTTCTCCTGTGACCTCCTGGGAGCTTTTATCGTCTCAGAAATGATCAAGATGTCTCTGATTTTTCAGATAAAATAAGGCTTCAGGAAGGAACCACTAACTGTTCTGGACGCGTGGAGGTGTGGCACGGAGGTTCCTGGGGCACAGTGTGTGACGACTCCTGGGACCTTAATGATGCCCAGGTGGTGTGTCGCCAGCTGGGCTGTGGCTTAGCTCTGGAGGCAGGGAAAGAGGCAGCGTTCGGCCAGGGAACTGGGCCCATATGGCTCAATGAAGTGAAGTGCAAGGGCAATGAGTCCTCCCTATGGGATTGTCCTGCCAGAAACTGGGGACACAGTGACTGCGGGCACAAGGAGGATGCGTCTGTGAAGTGCTCAGGTGAGCGCAAGGGGTCTGGAATCTCCAGCGGCAGCAGCGAGGAGAGGGTGGGCGGGGAAGTGCATTGTGTAAGGACCGGAAGTACCAACCCAGCGACCTGTTTGGGAGAGAATCTTGCGTGTTGTTATACATTGGTCTTCAGACGGTAAAGAATCCGCCTGCAATGTAGGACACCTGGATTCGAACCCCGGGTTGAGAAGAGCAACTCACTCCAGTATTCCTGCCTGGAGAATTCCTTGGACAGAGGAGCCTGGCGGTCCACAGTCCTTGGGGTCGCGAAGAGTCAGACACGCCTGAGTGACTTTCACTGAGGAAAAGCATTTAGCTTACATGTGTCCGTGTGCAGAGGGAGGGAGAACTAGGGGTCTTTAATTTTGAGTGGGAAGAAGTAGTTTACTTGATTGAGAGGCTCAATCTCCAGACAGGAAACAGACATAACGGTTCCGTATGTAACTGCCAGAATTGAGTCTCTCCTCTTTTCTCCTACAGAAATTGCAGAAAGCAAAGGATCACTAAAGGCCACAGGTATATTAAGGGGTTTCTGAGCATGGGACCGATTGTCTGCGTTATTTAGAATCCCTTTTATTAAGATGTTCCGGATCAGAAGCTCTAAGAAGCTGAAATTCACTTCAGCAATCCTGTAGTTGACCTAGAAAAGGATAGCAACTGGGGACCCAGGTCTTTTAACTAAGATGTTATTACTTCTTGTGGTGTTTCCCTGTGCTCAGGTCGTTCATCCACTGTTGCACTTGGAGTCCTTGGGGTCATTCTGTTGGCCTTTCTCATCGCAACCCTCTTGTGGATTCAGAGGCGAAGACAGAGACAGCGGTTTGCAGGTCTGAGCCAAATTATCGTGTCTCTAACATTTCTATGGCGTAAGACATTTCTTGGAACAATACAACAACAACAACAAAATTAGATTCAAGTATCAAATGGCCACAAAGAGGAAACCTAGAAGAGATTTAAGCAGTTTCCCGAAAAGAAGAAACAAAAATTCAGAGAAGAAAAGGGGTACTGCTTGTATTGGTGATTATTATAATGTAGCTATGGGCTTCCCTGGTGGCTCAGTGGTAAAGAATCCGCCTGCCAAGGCAGGAGACTAAGGTTCAGTCCCTGGGTCAGGAAGATCCCCTGGAGAAGGGAAACGCAATCCACTCCAATATTCTTGCCTGGAAAATTCAATGGACAGAGGAGCCTAACAGGCTATAGTCCATGGAGTTGCAAGAGTCAGGTACGACTTACCAACTAGAAACAACAGCAAATAGTCTATCTACATCTTTAATTGGACATTGTAGAATCGATCGTTTAGAATGAGTATGCTTGTGTGATACATGAGGAATCCTTTATTGCCCAAACATTTATTTGCTCTTACTCTATACTTATTACTAAATTTACTGTTCTGTTAAGCAACATGCTAGGTTCTGAAGATGACTCAGACATGAATAATCCAATGTTCTTGTCTTTATGTAATTTCCAGTCTAGGGAAAGAGAGATATATGTAAACAAATAAGTTGTAATGTATTATTATATAGTAACATGAATAAAGAACAAAGGGGGCCCAGAAAATACATTAATTAACTGAAAAGGGAGTATCGCAGGCTTCTAGGAGATTTTGAGACAAATTTTGAAGATATAGAGCAAAGAACATAGGAGTGTGTTTCAGGGAAAGAAAAAAATATTTACAACTATAGAGAAGCTTAAAAGATGGCACATTTGGTGTTTTGGTGGGGGTAAGTAAAACGTGAGTTCAAGGACAGAAGTTCCTGATGAGGCTGAAGAAAGGGGAAGAAACAAGTAGTGAAGTTCTGCATTTCCCGGTAAGAAGATTAACAGTCATTAAAAAGTATGGTATAGTGGACAGAGTATTCAGGCAGGCTCTCTGTTTGGACATCTGAGGGGCTGAAAGAGAACCACGTTATTGGCAAAGATAGGATTTTGAAATAGTTGAGATGAAAGAGGAAAAAGACTTTATAGTGAGAATGAACAGGAAAGGATAAGTTTTATAAAGATTTGAGACAAATCTCCAGTGAATTATGGAAGAATACTGGCTGCCTTGGGAGAAGAATCTGGGTAGTAATAAGATGGCAGTTGGGCACCTGGGTCAGTTTCAGTGCTATTGCATTTGTTTGTGGCTTCACAAAGGTGAAGCTTGGTAGTAGAACAGAATGGAAACAGGACAAGGGCTTAGGTAATGACTGGCTGTGTTTGCACTGCTGAGAAAAAGCACGCTTAGGGAGGGAAAGTTTTATTATGCCCCCCTGACTCCTACCCTATGACTTCTTTTGTCAGTTTCCTCAAGAGGAGAGAACTCTGTCCACGAAATTCAATATCGGGAGATGAATTCTTGCCTGAAAGCAGATGATCTGGACCTACATAATTCCTCAGGTCTGTGGGTTCTTAGAGGGTCCATAGCTCTGGGGTTCAGACCGGTAACTGCAGCTGAGGCTGAGAGGCATTCTACTTCACATAGTAGTGGAAAGAAATCTCAAACAAAATAAGAAGCCTGTGATGCACAAAAGGAAGAAAAGCAGGAATGAACTAAGCGTTTTTCTTAGAAATATTCATTATTGAATATTTAATAATGAATAAGTATTCATTATTCATAGAAATTGCAATCATGAAGACCTCTGGCTAAGAGGTCCATGATAATTTCTGACAGAGGAACTGCATTGTAGGATATTATGACTTGCACAGCTTTATATTAAAACAGAAACTAACCTTCGGAAGATTAAACGTTTCATGTCTCTTTCATAATTTCTTCCATTTCCACTTTCTGCTACGTTCCTTTCTCTGACTTACATTTTTCTGAAAGTTTAAGCTTTCTGTGTCTTTATCCCATCAGAAGCCATTCCTATTCATGGGACTAGCCTTATTTCCCATTACATTAAGCTTCTTTCTTTATTCTCTGACTTCTGTTTAGCACCAGAGCACCAATTCTGCCTCTAGGAGGCATAACTCTGCTGGATTGCAAAAAATATCCCCAGGACTTCCCTGGTGGTCCAGTGGTTGAGATTCTGTGCTTCCACAGCAGGGGACATGTGTTTGATACCAGAACTAATATCCTGCATGCCCTGTGGCTAAAAATACAGTGCAATGCAATACAATACAACAATAATAAATATCTTAAAGAAACCCAGTATCCACTTTATGAAGACTCAATGCCTTCTCAATATTCCTTACCATCTGAGAAGGATCTGCCTCACTTCTTCAGTGCAAAGGAATTGGTATTTGCCAAAACTAACTCAAAGAAATATATATAAGACATGGGAAAGACTTTCCATGCCTCTTAATTGACACTGTTTGCCTTCCTAATTGTGAACAGTGTTTTTAAATGTTCAAAGAGCTTCCGAGGCACGTGAGGGGAAGTCTGATTTATTTCCCAGTAATTATTTTCTTCTTTTCAGAAAATTCCAGTGGGTAAGATGGTTTTAATGATGCTGGACTAATTTCTGTGTCTAAATCTCTTCCTGTTTTTGGATGAAAAAGAAGATCGCTTTGACGTACAATGAAAAAGAGAAAGGGAATTGTAACCTGGTGAGGTAAGAAGAATTTATTCATCGTTGTTCAAAGCAGTTACATTCCTTTTGAGAATGCCTCTGTTATTAAGAAGAAAGAAAGAATGTATGTACATATGTATGTCCATATATGTTTATGTCTGTATGTATATCCATATTCAGAATATGCAACCGTTTTTTAAGAAATTAATTTTATTTATTCATGTATTTTTAGCTGTGCCAAGTCTTCGTTGCTTTGCGCAGGCTTTCTCTAGTTGCCGAAAGTGGGGGCTGCTCTTCATGGCAGTCCACAGCTTCTCACTGTGGTGGCTTCTTTTGCTGCAGAGCTCAGGCTCTCGGATGCCCAGGCTTCAGTAGTTGCAGCATGCGGGCTCAATGGTTGTGGCATGTGGACTTAGCTGCTCCATAGGATGTGGGATCTTCCCAGATCAGGGATGGAACCCATGTCCCCTGCATGGACCGGCAGATTCTTATCCACTATGCCACCTTGGAAGTCCCTGCAACAAATTTTTATAAATGACTTTTGTCCATCCCTTAGTTACATATATCTTAAGCAATAACAGTGGTTTATTATGTTGCTAAAGAGAAGCTGGGGAAGTAAATATGAATAACTCTTCTAAAGATATTATAGGAGTCATTTCAGAAGAGAGACAAGAAATGCATGCTAGGATAAAGATAGTAAAAGATACTATAGGCGTGTGGAAAGCTTGCCTAAGAGTTTGGAGAGATTGTGAAGATGTGATGACCAAGTTTAACATCTGGTGACTGAAAGATGGGCCATTCTAGGGAAAGGACATGGCATGTACAAAGTGTGGCATGGCGGGGGGAGCAGGGAAAGGAGGGTGGGATGACTTGGGAAATTGGGATTGACCTATATACACTATTGATGCCATGTATAAAGTGGATAATGAGAACTGACTGTATAGCAGAGGGAACTCTGCTCAGTGCTCTGTGGTGACCTAAATGGGAAGGAAATTAAAAAAAAGGGGAAGGGGCAGATATGTGTCTACATAAAGCTGATTCACTGTACAATAGAAACAAACACAGCATTGTAAAACAACTGTACTCCAATAAAAATAAATTTTAAAATGTGGCATAAAAGAGAATCACACCTTTGGGGAGTGGTAAGCTTTTCATTCAAAAACATGTTGAAAGTGTGTTTGGTGACAAGTGGTGTCCTGAGCACTGAAGATGCAGAGATAACATATACTATTGACAAAGACATGGCTGTTTGATGAAAGATCTCACAGTTTCTGTGTGGGTGTACGGAGAGGCCGTGTCAGGGGAGGGATGTGATGAGTGTCTAGACAGGAAAGGCTGCATAGAGCCCAATAACAAATGGTCTTATCTGTTGTGTTTCCTGTTCATATTTTATTTCAGAGACTGTTGGGGAGGTGGTAGGCTTTGGAAGATTAAGTTCAGGCAAGATATAATCAGATTTGCTTTTATAATTTGTTTTCATAAGAAAAATGGAACAAAAGAAAAAAGTGAATAAGGCAAGAAATTTGTTGTTATACATAAAAAAGAAAATATGGTGAAATGAATTAGTGGGTACATTTTCTATTTTGTTAAACAATTTTGGAAGGACTATTCCTCTGGAATGATATATAGCAGAAGTATGGGTTTTTGTAGAGATATTTTATATGGCGTATGAGAAATACAGAGTGAGACAAAGAATAAAAGTTAGACTTCTTAAAAGTATGTAAATGTAAAATGTTAATATCATGCTTATAGACACATAAACATAGAGTTGTTATAAACTGTATATAGGATAAAGTGTTAATATATGTGTACAATATATATATATAGTATCATACTATATATATAAAAGGCTTCTCAGGTGGCTCAGTAGTAGAGAATCCATCTGCTAAGCAGGAGACTTGAGTTAATTCCTGGGTTGGGATGATCCCCTGCAGAAGGAAATGGCAACCCACTCCAGTATTCTTGCCTGGGAAACCCCATGGACAGAGGAGCCTGGTGGGCTACGGTCCATGTGGTTGTGAAGAGTTGGACACAACTTAGCAACTAAGCAGCAGCATATATAAAAAGCAACTGTTAAGATAAAGCATGTAATAAATCATTGGGCAAAGATTTGAAAAAAGTAGTTCTCACAAAGTGAATTATAAATCACTATTAAATAATTTTAAAATGCTCACAATATGTCTGGGCAATTCAAAGTATGATTAACAATGAGCTATTCTTTATATAAATCAGACCAACAAAAACTTAAAGCAGCACCAACGTTTCTTGTTGGTGGGAATACAGAGAAAAATGTAATTTCAAATGTTGCTGTTGGAAACAAGAGGTGTAGCAGCCTTATGCGGAGAAGGCGATGGCACCCCACTCCAGTACTCTTGCCTGGAAAATCCCATGGATGGAGGAGCCTGGTGGGCTGCAGTCCATGGGGTCGCTACTAGTCGGACACGACTGAGCGACTTCACTTTCACTTTTCACTTTCATGCATTGGAGAAAGCAATGGCAACCCACTCCAGTGTTGTTGCCTGGAGAATCCCAAGGATGGGGGAGCCTGGTGGGCTGCCGTCTGTGGGGTCGCACAGAGTCCGACACGACTGAAGCAAGTTAGCAGCAGCAGCAGTAGCCTTATGAGAGAGAAACTTAGAAACTTTTATTAATTTGAAAAAAAAATTGCTTCCCAGATCTTTTGACCCAACAATCTACCCCTAAAATTTCTTTCACATAGATAAAGCTATTAATATATAAGAACAAATATAAAAGAATTCCTTTTAGCAGCCTTTTTATTACTGCCCCAAAGCTAGACCCAAAGTGAATGCCAATCAGTAGGGTAGCAGTGGCTGGAAAAATTATGGTGCAGCCAGCTAAAAAAGAAAAAGTCGGGCTCAAAATTTAATAACATCATCCCACTTTTGTGTTCATGTTACTGAATACAACTAAACATAATCTTTGCATTTATAAAACTGTCATGTGTGTACAAGGAAAAAAACAATTAAAAATTCTAATAGATTGTAAACTGAGGACTATGAATGACTTTTGGTTAGTAACGTCAAACATATGAGTATTATTCTGATAAATGATATTTATCTCATAAATAAATAATAGCAAATAATAAATACATAACAAACTACTTTTTCCTTAAAGAGTCACTAAGTCACTGCTTCAGAATCACACTAGGGTGCATTTCAGGATGGCCTTTCTGTATTGTAATTCTCTGGAGTAGAAATAATTCTTAAGCACACTGAAGTTTGAAGATCATTGCATCTAAGTTTTTTGTTTAGGAAAGTAGTATGGTTTTTAACATATGTGAGTAAGTGAACAAATGAGTGTGTGTATGTGAGAGAGAGACAGAGGTAATAGAATAAATCATATTAAATTATAATGTAATTCTTCTACATGTGTGCCTGTGCATATGAAGAGAAAAGTAACAGTATTCTATTTGTGTCTTTAGTTCAGCCAGCTTGAGAAGACCTGGGCTATTGAGTGAGCAAGGATCAACGTTGAAGATCACAATACAGTTCTTTGTCTCCTGGCATTCAAAAGACTGCTGCTGAATTTTAAAAAATTAATTTGGTGAATGTGATGACTAAAAAGTTGTAGATAAGATTTTCAAGGGTATTAAGTAAAAAAGAATATTGCTGATTCGAATTTGTCTTAACTCCTTATTTTTGATTCTAAGAATTTCTGAATGAGCTTTCTGACTTTTAGAGTTTCATAAATACAATATGATGTTTTTTCATCCAACAGTGTTCTTATTTACATATATCTTTTTCTAGTTTGGTTTAAAAAGTAATTTTCTTCTTACAGTGCTGTGTGATAAATTGTTTCAGTTGTGTTCAACTCTGTGACCCTATGACTGTAAGCCCACCAGGCTCTATGTCTCTGGGATTCTCCAGGCAAGAATACTGGAGTGGGTTACCATTTCCTTCTCCAGGGGATCTTCCTGGCCCAGGGATTGAACCCATCTCCTGTGTCTCCTGCACTGCAGGCAGATTCTTTACCACTGAGCCACCTGGGAAACTTTTCAGGGAAAGGAAAGAGAATGATTATTGAAGGGTTTGTTAATAACATATGGTTCTGTTTACAACACATGACTCTCATGAGTTCTTTCATTGCTTTCTGTCACTGTAATTCTGGTCACAAAAATTGCACAGGAAATCCTGGTAGGGGTAGAAAAATCTCACGTTTTTGGGCAGCATAACTAAGCTGAAATGAATGCATCGATTATGTCACATATATATGTATGTGTATATATATATATACCTTATAGTGAAAGTTTATATTTTACTAAAAATCACTTACTGATGTAACATATTAACATAAGGAAAGGATAACATGTAAAGAAAGACTTAGAGTGAATTGATGCTTTTGAACTGTTGTGTTGGAGAAGACTCTTAAGAGGCCCTTGGAATGCAAAGAGATGCAACCAGTCAATCCTAAAGGAAATCAGTCCTGAATATTCATTGGAAAGACTGATGCTGAAACTGAAACTCCAATATTTTGGTCACCTGATGTGAAGAACTGACTTACTGGAAAAGACCCTGATGCTGGGAAAGATTGAAGGCAGGAAGAGAAGAGGACGACAGAGGATAAGATGGTTGGATGGCATGACTGACTCGATGGACATGAGTTTGAGCAAGCTCCAGAAGTTGGTGATGGACAAGGAAGCCTGGCATGCTGCAGTCCATGGGGTCGCAAAGAGTTGGACATGACTGAGTGAACTGAACTGAACTAATAGTGATTGAAGGCTGTTTAGAGTCTATTAACTTGTTGAATATCCAAGTGTTAGATGCAATTTGATTTTATTTGAGTACTGCATGCACCCTTTTCTAGCATTTAGGGCTTCAAAGCAACTATCTTGTAGAATCATGACATTTGGCTCATTTTCTATTTCTTTTGTATCTCTTGTCAATTTCAAAGGCAGATCTTCCTCAGCTTTCAATGGCCTTGAGAGTGTGTGTGTGTGTGTGTGTGTGTGCGCGCACATGTGCTCAGTTGATCAGTAGTGTCTGACTCTGTGAACCCATGGACTGCAGCTCACCAGGCTCCCCTGTACATGAGATTTTCCAGGCAAGAATACTGGAATGAGTTGCCATTTCCTTATCCAGAGGATCTTCCAGACTCAGGGATCGAGCCCTTGTCTCCTGCATCTCCTGCACTGGCAGGTGGATTCTGTACCACTGAGCCACCTGGGAAGCCCTTCAATGTCTTAACCTCCTGACAAACTGATCGGTAAATTGAAATTGTCTTGAATAAAAATGCATTTAATACTCCTAAACCTCTGAACATGGTGGTTTAGCCTAGCTTTCTTTAAATGTCCTCAGAACACTTACATTAGCCTACAGTTAGGTCAAACCATCTAACACAAAGTCTATTTTATAGTGTTGAATATCTCACATAATTCACTGAACCAGTGGTTGTCCACCTTTGTGGTGGTGTGACTGACTGGAGGATGTGTCTCATTCCTGCCACTGCCCAGCACAATGAGAGTAACTGACAGCATATCACCAGCCCAGGAAAAAATCCAAACCCCCAGTTGGAAGTAGTTTCTACTAAACGTGTATTGGTTATCTCATCTCTACAAATGCTTGAGTCCTTTCATCCATATTCCTATTTCAAAACCAAATTCATAACCACTGACTGGAAAAGATTCATGGTCCCTTTCCTTTTACTGTTTAGCATGTAATATGAAGATTTTATCAGAGTCAGTTGAAAGGCACTTTTAATAGAAAGAGGAACATCACAGAAACAGCAAAAAGGAGAAACATTTCCTCTTATAGGAACTCATGAGAGCTCAGAATGAACCATAAACTTGATAAATGTTCTTCCCAAAGAGAAGGCTCAGGCTTAGCTGAGAGGAAGGGAAAGTCCCATGCATAACATGAGAAAGTGATCCCACTGGGATTACCTTTGTGCATGGTGTTTGATGTTTTTAACTATCTAGGGCAGGAATTGTGGACCCGAAATTTAGATCCCAGAGACTGGGTAGAAATGTGTATTTTTAAATAAATATATCAGGCATATTCCTTGCCAGGGAGCATCTTTGAAAAGTAATAACTTCCTGGGAATAAGATTAAGTCTAGAAAGTTGGTGCCCCACACCTGAAGATATGGAGTTTTAAGTAACCAAAATTTGGAGAAAACAAATGGAAAACTATTGCAATTGTAGTATGTTTTAGAAAGATAAGAGGCTGGTTTCCATTGGAATTATCTTCTAAAAGAATGAACTCTCAGCATAGTATGTGATGTGTTTAGCCCTCTTGCCCCAGCACTCTGAAGAATCTCTGTGAAGAAAATAAATAGAAGTAGCTAGAGGAATCCTGTGCTGTGATGGCTAGATTTTCTGCCGAAGGTAAGCAGTGAGCTCCTTGTTGCACTATATAGGCATCCGAGCTGCATTTCCTCTTACCAATTGCTTACTGTTTCTGGCTCTTTAGATGCTCTAAATGGCCGAGGCTGGAAGACTGAGAACTACATTTCCCATAAACCCTTACAGGAGGAAGCTGAGCTAAATTCCACCGGTGATAGATTCTCCCATTTAGGGGAGATTTAGTTTTGCAAGAGTATTTGCATTTGCCTGAAAATTGCTGGCCTTGGTGTTGCAGCATCCTTTAGAAGTGGTTTCCTGGGGATTTTTGAAGCTTCCTGATGAGGATTTTGTAAGCACATGATTTCCTGTAGTAAACCACTTCCTGCTCTAAATACGTACAGGGCTATCTGATTTTAGAACCTTAGGTCTCCTTGAATTCACTTAATTCTTAGAAGAATTACAATTCAGGAGCAGGCAACCAGATTTTAGAGTTGTATCCTCTCATTCCAAAATATTGAAACATGAATAATAAAACAAGGAATAAAATAAAACATTTGGAAGGAATTTGTTGGGCATATAGATCAACAAGAGAGAGAGAGAGAGAATGAAATTAACCTAATGTTTAGTTGATGTCTCATGTATGACTCTTTTGTGACTGCATGAACTGTAGCCCACCAGGCTCTTCTGTCCATGGGATTTCCCAGACAAGAATACTAGAGCGGGCTGCCATTTCCTACTCCAGGGGATCTTCCAAACCTAGGGACTGAACCCTTGTCTCCTGAATTGGCAGATGGGTTCTTTACCACTGACCCATGAGGAAAGCCCAAAAGAAATTATTCTATGAAATTTTCAGAAATTTTGGAAACAGAACTAGAAAAGATATGCACAGGCCTAGAGATAAAGAAAACAAAAATGATTTAAAACTTTAAAAAACAAGCTATTAAGAAAAATCAATCAAATTTAATAAATAACTTATTAAAAAGAAAATAAAAATAAAATGGAAAATAAAAAAGAAGAAATGTGTTCCCAGAAACTGCAGAAGCACCTCTGAAGAGAAAGAATATTCAGACATAGGAAGTGACACACACCCCAAAATACAGATGCAGACAAAAAAGATCAACATCCCACAGATATTTGGAATATCATCTTAATAAACATCCATACAGTTTTACAAACACCGAAGTGAATAGTGATTTCAGCAACTCCTTATCACAAATTATTGCAATTATTAGACAATGAAGGTACTTTTCCAGACTACTTTAACTTTCCATTCAATGTAGAAATTTTTTACCTAACTGTTCTGAAAGGCAGAACAGTTTTTTTTTCTGATTTTTCTTTAACATTTCTACTTATTTCATCTCATGAACAACATCTCGTGTTTCTTTCATCTCCAAACAACCTTTTCCATGTCTTCAGTTCAGATATCTCTCTCCTCTTCTCCCTTCCTCTCCTCTACTCTCCCCTCCTTCAACTCTTGCCTCTTTCTCTGTCTCCTTCCTCCATCTCTTCCTCCTCCTCTTTCTTTTGTCCACCTCTCCCTCATCCTTTCCCTCCTTCCATGTCTCTCTGTCTGTCTCTCTCCACCCCTCTTGTCCCCACCCTCTTCCAGTTCCTTATATGCTTTTCCAACTAGAGATTCCTAGTGGATGCCTTAATGACTCATTAGAAAAAACATACTGCATTTGGTTAAGAACAGAGGGGTAAACATGTAAAGATGAGGAAATTTATGTGTAGGAACTTACATGAAAAGAAAACCTGATGTGGGAGAGGAGAGATAAAAATTAGTTTCACTTGATAATAATGAAGAAAGCTTCCGGTAGAAAAAGGAAATCTGTAGAAATTTCTTCTCTGCATCTCAGTGAAACTGTGTTCCATGCTCAGATGGGTGAGGAGCATATCAGTGATACAAGAAAAAAATGCAACATGGACAGAACATTTCAGAAAGTTCAGATAAGTTTGCAGTGTGATCATCTTAGATGGAGAGAGAAAAGTCTCACTGTGCTCCTGGATTAAGTGACTGCTGAATCTCACAGGGACCACGAGCTTTTCTGCCCTTGTAAGAATTACTGTATATGTTGCTTTAGGAGAATAAGATAGTGTAAGTAATCCACATAGGATTTTTACCTGGAAACAGAAAATTTGCTTGAGATTTAAGCTGAATAAAAGTGGTTGAGAACAAGAAGGAATAAGTTCAACAAGAAATTCTTGGTAGCACAGAACTTTTCTGAGAGTCTCACAATATTTATTATCTTTTTTCCCCAGTATAAACACAGGCAATGAGAGTCTCTGAAGATCTCTCCCATCTGGGATATGATGTCACAGGACTCCTTAGAGCCTTAGCCACTCTCATCAAACGGATGGTCCAGGGGAACAGATCTCGGTCTCAGAATCCCTGGGCTCTTTTGCTATCCTCACAAACAGTGGGGGATCTCCTCTCATCTCATCTTCCTTCCCTCCAAGAACTTCTGTCCTTGGTGACTCGAGGGGACAGCCTGAAACAAGAAGAAAATTGTTTGATGATACCTGTGACCCAGAAGAATGATAACATCCATTTTAGAGAGCAGGAACAATGGCAGAGATGCAGACTGTAAAAATTTCTGTACATCATCAAACACTCAGAACCATTCTGTCAGGACATAACTTTAAGTAGATACCTTAAGATTTTTTAGTTGGAGTTTCAATATCAAACTCTCAAAAGCTAATAGAATGAACATACAGAGAAATAGAAACATATAGTAGACCTGAAAAGCACTATGAACAATTCAACATAGTTAAGATTTATACAGTTTTCACACAACAGAAGGATATAAATTCTATCTAAGTTCCCATAGACTATAAACTAAGAGACACTGAAACACATCCAGGGACAGCAAATAAGATGTGAAAATTTTATGGTCTAAAGGTATTGAAATCATACAGAACCTGTTCGCTTATCACTGTGGAATTATGTTAGAAATCAGTTATCAAAAGATATTTGAAAGTAGCCCACATATTTTTAAGCGCAATGTGATATTTACCAAGAGAAATCCTTGATTTAGCCACTGAAACCCTCAGTAAAGTTAGAAGACTGAAAAAACACAGAGGGTAACTTCAGAGAAGAAAGCATTCACCTGAGAAATTAATATCAGGACAGGACTTTATGACTCTTGGCCCAGAGTCTGAGGAAAAGTTGTCACAAGAAAGGACTCTTGCCCAAGGTGAATATACCAGAAATGGGAGAGAGGAAAGCATAGCTCTAAAACTGTCATTGTCATTGCAAATGACTGATAGACTGACCGTTTCCTTGTGACTTGTCCCAATTCCTAAAATATCTGTGCAGGTAATCCCAAACTTTATAATAATTGTTATATAATAGGAGTTGCCATGTGAGCTATAGAAAAGTCAGTCTTCACCAGAAGGCTCACAACTTTTCACCTTATGCACCAAAAGCAACAACTTTCTAATCTGTTAATTAAAGACATTATAGGTTCAACTGCTGATCTTGAGCGGCTGGCGTCTGCAATGCGCATGTGTGCCTGCTCAGTTGCTAAGCTGTGTCTGACTCTCTGAGACCCTATGGACAATCCAGGCAAGCATACTGGAGTGGGTCGCCGTTTCCTCCTCCAGGGGACGTAGGTCCTGACCCAGGAATCAAGCCTGTGTCTCTTGCATCTCCTGTATTGGCTGATGGATTCTTTACCACTCGCACCACCTCGGAAGCCCCTGAGAAGCTGGAGACCCAGCAAAAGGGAGAGTAACCCCTCCTGACCAGAGACACTAGACTTCAGCCTCAAACTCAGCAGCCCTGCTTGAGCTCAGCAGCCCTCAGCTCAAGCAAGGCACTTCACCTCTCCAAGGTGTCTTCTTGGAGTTTCTGTCAGCATCTCTCACAGTCTGCTCCTCAGAGCACGATTGCCTCCAAACATTAATAAGCACCAAAGGGGAAAACGGGGCCTGTTGCCAAACTTGTTCGGCCACTGCTGACTTCAGCTCAGACAAGTGTGACCTTCCTCACGGGACCCAACAGAGCCTGTAAAAGGCCTAAACGGCAGCGGCAAAACAACTTTCCCATGTTTCCATCTCCTAAAGCCTGGAATCTCAGAGGAAGTCACATCCCTCGCCAATCTCATCCCACCTGTGAAGGCCACCGTGTTAAAGCGCTTCAGCCAAATCCTGCAGCGGTCCATCAGCTTCCGCAGTGAGAGCCGTCCGACCTCCTGGGTGCCCAACACTGGTCCAGGAATGCTGCCCCCTCGAGCACAAAGCGGAGAGACAGCAAGCTGTGGAGTGAGACCTTCGATGTGTGCGTCAATCAGATGCTCACGTCCAAGGAAATCAAATGGCAGGAGGCGATCTTTGAGCTTTCCCAAGGAGAAGATGATTTAATAGAGGACTTGAAATTGGCAAAAAAGGCCTATCACGACCCTATGCTGAAACTCCCCATAATGACAGAACAGGAGTTGAATCAAATTTTTGGAACACTGGACTCCCTGATTCCTCTCCACGAAGACCTCCTTAGTCAGCTTCGAAATGTCCGCAAACCTGATGGCTGGACTGAGCACGTCAGTCCCATCCTCGTGGGCTGGCTGCCTTGTCTCAGCTCCTACGACAGCTACTGCAGCAATCAAGTAGCTGCCAAAGCTCTGCTGGACCAGAGAAAACAAGATCACCTAGCCCAAGATTTCCTGCAGCGATGTTTAGAATCTCCCTTTAGCCGAAAACTAGATCTGTGGAATTTCCTGGATATTCCAAGAAGCCGTCTGGTGAAATACTCTCTGCTTCTTCGAGAAATCTTGAGACACATACCAAATGATAATCCAGATCAGCAGCACCTGGAAGAAGCTATAAGCATCATTCAGGGAATTGTGGCAGAAATCAACACCAAGAATGGAGAATCTGAATGCCGCTATTATAAAGAGCGACTTCTTTACTTGGAGGAAGGCCAGAAAGACTCCCTGATTGACAACTCAAAGGTGCTGTGTTGTCATGGTGAACTGAACAACTGGGGCGTGAAACTACATGTCTTCCTCTTCCAAGAAGTGCTTGTTATCACCCACGCCGTTACCCACAAAGAGCAGCTCTGCTACCAGCTGTACCAGCAGCCTATCCCCATGAAGGACCTCCTGCTGGAAGACTTGCAGGATGGGGAAGTGAGGCTGGGCGGCTCCCTGCGCGGGGTGTTCAGCAACAATGAGAGAATTAAAACTTCTTCAGAGTGAGTTTCAAAAATGGATCCCAAAGTCAGACCCACTCATTACAAGCCAGTGGCACATTCAACAAACAGCAGTGGCTCAACTGTATTCGCCAAGCCAAACAAACAGTTCTGTGTGCCACGGGGCAGGCTGCGGTCCTTGATTCTGAGGGACCATTCCTAGATCCCGCCACCGGGAGCAGGGAGCCACGGGGAGAAACAAAACTTGAGCAGATGGACCAGTCAGACAGTGAATCGGATTGTAGCATGGACACGAGTGAGGTCAGCCTCGANGGGCAGGCTGCGGTCCTTGATTCTGAGGGACCATTCCTAGATCCCGCCACCGGGAGCAGGGAGCCACGGGGAGAAACAAAACTTGAGCAGATGGACCAGTCAGACAGTGAATCGGATTGTAGCATGGACACGAGTGAGGTCAGCCTCGACTGTGAGCACATGGAACAGACAGACTCTTCCTGTGGGAACAGCAGGCATGTTGGAAGCAACGTCTGACAGAAGCGCGTGCTTCCTGGAAGTCGCTCTGTGTCTTACCTGTACAGTATTTGCATTCCACATGTGCAACGGTTTGGAGAAACACTTTTTCACACTTTTGTGACCGTGTTGACCCAGTCTCTTCTGTCTGTACTTTTTTGTCTCTAGTATTGTAACTGCCAACTTGTGTCAGCTGGAATCTGTGGCAACTGTTACCCTGTATTGTTTTTCCCAAGTGTCTGGATGGGTGGATATGTCCTTGAACAAGTTATCAATATTTTCACTGGTCCTTCTGGATTTTAAAAAATAGAAAATAACCTCTAATCTGCTGTTTCATATAGATTGCTTTTCAAGGGCCTTGCAAACAGGGCATGAGGAAGTTACCTGTGTAATCATTATGGTGTTTGAAGGAAACCGGGAAAGATCATTGTTTCAAGTTAAATCAGTCTGATATAATCCAAAAAAAAAGCAGGAAAACGTCCCTGGGGATTCTGAAGGTTTAATTTCGCAAAGGAAGAACTCTCTTGACCTTGTAATTTCATCCAGTACAAATCTGATGCAGTAATTTACTAGGACATGAAATAGACTCTGACCTTAAAAGGATCAGCACAAAAGCGGCTGTCAGCTCTGAATCTTGAACTGAAGTGTATATTGTTTCAGGTGGTCTCTGCCATAGATGCTGGCTGGCCTTAGATAGGCATTTCTAGCCTAAAACATCAGAACAGAACTCACTGGACCTGGGAAAACCTGGCAGGAATAGCAGAAAGGCCCTCTTCACTTTGTTTCATCTGCCTCAGCCCACTCATATTTTAGAGCATGAATGAACAGATGACGGAGCGGCTGCGGCTGCGTCAGTGACTCTGTTTACAGAAACGTGAGAAGAAGAATTTGGAAGAAGTCCTCCCTGGTGACCTTGTGTCGGAAGCATTAGAAAAGAAAAGCAAAGTCCAGTGTCCTTCTGGGAAAGATCAGAGCCTGGGGTTTTCCTGCTCCACTTTCAGGTCATCATTTGCCATCACTGGCTTTGTGCTGGGATCAGAATCATAATTACATTCTCCAGAGGCTGACTTAATTAACTCCGTCATCAATCAGCATCAGTTGGCCAAATGAGTAACCTTTTGGTCCAGCCTTGATTTACAATGTAGGGTGAGCCACAGACCCTTGAAAAAAAGTTAACTGAATACACAGAAAAGCTCTGTGTGAGTGTAAATGTTAAAGATGACTTGTGCAAAATTGTACCCACACCAGCACTAGTAGTAATGATTCTAAATTATTGCCAAAAAGTTTTTTTTTTTAAAATCTGTGTCTTTCAAGTTTACACAAAGGGGAGTGGTAAATACTATGTTGTCATTTTATTATGTACAGCCATCATGTGCATTCAGAAAGCTGTGTGATGAGATTTATCAATGTAAAAACAAGGTATAGTACTTATTTTTCAAAAACAAAAGAAATTGTCAATTTTACCCTGTAAAACATATTTCTGTATTTATAGATTTTAAACTTAGTGAATTTTTTTTCTATTACAAGTTTATGTGAAGCTACTTTGTTTCTTAAGTTGATATTGATTTACCAACTGACTGAGTGAATCTGCTACAAACAGAAGCAGAGAAAAGCCAAGAATAGTTGTTTGATGGTGAAGAAAAGAATGAATCATTCTTTGAAGGAGCCATCGGCCACTTTGGGCAGCATGTTGAGAAAAAGATCTGTCAAGGACTGGCCTATGAGAAGAAAGTCAATGAATGTTTTCATGAAATGAATGTTTTTGTATAATGGCCTTAAACTTTTCTGGAAGCATTTCAAATAAATTACATTAAAAATGTAAAAAAAAAAAAAAGACATTATAGTTGATATTTGCTACCTCAGTTCTCATAAGGTGCTATGAACCTCTAAAGAAATCTGCCAGAGAAGGCAATGGCAACCCACTCCAGTACTATTGCCAGAAAATCCCATGGGTGGAGGAGCCTGGTAGGCTGCAGTCCATGAGGTTGCGAAGAGTCGGACATGACTGAGAGACTTTCCCTTCACTTTTCACTTTCATGCATTGGAGAAGGAAATGGCAACCCACTCCAGTGTTCTTGCCTGGAGAATCCCAGGGACGGGGGATCCTGGTGGGCTGCTGTCTATGGGGTTGCACAGAGTCGGACACGACTGAAGTGATTTAGCAGCAGCAGCAGCAGCAGCAAAGAAATCTGCATTAATTTCTGCCCCATCTAATCCAAGAAACTATACAATTGTAAGGGAGGTCAACCTAGTATATTAGGGGCAATGGTTATCATAAGGTAAGAAATGTCACAAAAATGTTCATATTGTGGCAACTCACTGATTTTCCATGTAGAATTGATGCAAAAATCGATGGATAGTCCATAAAACTAATATTCAAGTCTGAGAAATATGGTCATAAAAGCACATAAAAGCACAGCATGCATGCATCAGTTACCGAGAGTGGAGGCGGAGGAGGGTGTCACCACAGAACACAAGATCTACCCATCCTCTATGAGGACACAGAAATGACAGAAATGTCTTGAAAAGGGCAGACTTGATGTATGAGAGAGATAGAAGCCCACTCAGATTTTCTAACATCAGAAAAGATAGCTGTACTTTCCTCAGTCCCTTAGAGAGCCTTAGCTGACAAACCTGTACCCCTCCATGAGAGAGACACTTCTTCACTCAACAATGGAACAGGAACCCTGTCAGGAAAAGCTGCTCATTCAACATTACTTAGGGAATTTTGTGTGCTGACTTTGGACTCTAAGGGCAGACAAGGGTCTCAAGGACAGTGGCGGTAGTGAAGTGGATCATGGATTAGGGAAGTGAAGACNGTCAATGAATGTTTTCATGAAATGAATGTTTTTGTATAATGGCCTTAAACTT
Source organism: Neotragus moschatus (assembly GCA_006410615.1). Classification (NCBI taxonomy): domain Eukaryota; kingdom Metazoa; phylum Chordata; class Mammalia; order Artiodactyla; family Bovidae; genus Neotragus; species Neotragus moschatus. The sequence goes on along the minus strand of SJYA01000783.1, from coordinate 25,858 downwards.
TTCTGGAAGCATTTCAAATAAATTACATTAAAAATGTAAAAAAAAAAAAAAGACATTATAGTTGATATTTGCTACCTCAGTTCTCATAAGGTGCTATGAACCTCTAAAGAAATCTGCCAGAGAAGGCAATGGCAACCCACTCCAGTACTATTGCCAGAAAATCCCATGGGTGGAGGAGCCTGGTAGGCTGCAGTCCATGAGGTTGCGAAGAGTCGGACATGACTGAGAGACTTTCCCTTCACTTTTCACTTTCATGCATTGGAGAAGGAAATGGCAACCCACTCCAGTGTTCTTGCCTGGAGAATCCCAGGGACGGGGGATCCTGGTGGGCTGCTGTCTATGGGGTTGCACAGAGTCGGACACGACTGAAGTGATTTAGCAGCAGCAGCAGCAGCAGCAAAGAAATCTGCATTAATTTCTGCCCCATCTAATCCAAGAAACTATACAATTGTAAGGGAGGTCAACCTAGTATATTAGGGGCAATGGTTATCATAAGGTAAGAAATGTCACAAAAATGTTCATATTGTGGCAACTCACTGATTTTCCATGTAGAATTGATGCAAAAATCGATGGATAGTCCATAAAACTAATATTCAAGTCTGAGAAATATGGTCATAAAAGCACATAAAAGCACAGCATGCATGCATCAGTTACCGAGAGTGGAGGCGGAGGAGGGTGTCACCACAGAACACAAGATCTACCCATCCTCTATGAGGACACAGAAATGACAGAAATGTCTTGAAAAGGGCAGACTTGATGTATGAGAGAGATAGAAGCCCACTCAGATTTTCTAACATCAGAAAAGATAGCTGTACTTTCCTCAGTCCCTTAGAGAGCCTTAGCTGACAAACCTGTACCCCTCCATGAGAGAGACACTTCTTCACTCAACAATGGAACAGGAACCCTGTCAGGAAAAGCTGCTCATTCAACATTACTTAGGGAATTTTGTGTGCTGACTTTGGACTCTAAGGGCAGACAAGGGTCTCAAGGACAGTGGCGGTAGTGAAGTGGATCATGGATTAGGGAAGTGAAGACGTTTGTACAGATGACTGTATTACAGTGACTTCATGTGAAGTTTGGGGCAGTTCACTTTAATTTTTCCAACATGTGTGTGCTCATTATGGCTCGGTCATGTCTAACTCCTTGGGATCTCATGGACTGTAGCCTCCAGGCTCATCTGTCTATGGAATTTTCCAGGCAAGAGTACTGGAGTGAGTTGCCATTTCCTACTTCAGGGGAGCTTCCCAACCCAAGGATCAAACCCACTTCTCCTGTGTCTCCTGCGTTGGCAGGTGGATTCTTTACCACTGCACTACCTGGGAAGCCCAGACATGTCCAACTACAATAATTAATTGTATATTCTCAAGTTACATTATGGCAGTGTTGGGCTAGACATTTTGGTGTTGATAATTACGAACAGTGATCTACTTTATTTTACCTCAAAGCAACTCAATAGCCTTTTACAGACTAGGCATTTAAATACTGTGTGAAGGAAAACCTGGTCAGGGTATCTGTAGGACATGTGACATTAATATTGAGGGAGCGACATGGTGGATTCAGGGAACCCAAGAATCCTGGATGTTGTCTCTCAATGATGTCACAAGGGAGCCATAAATCAGAAACCACCCTTTTCTGGAGAGGCAGGTCATTTGACATACACAAGCTGCAGGATTTTATGGTCAACAGGTGGTCAGAATGTCTCCTAGAAAAATGGACTTTCAGTCTCCCCATTGTGTTCGTATTATGATCTATCTTATCACTTATCATTACCACAAAGACAATTTATAGGAAGTGCCTGGAGATGAGGCACTTTGTTTTTCATTGTCTAGCATAAACAAACAAAGGTAGCTTAGTCACTGAGTCACTTGAGAGGGAACCTTGATATCAGATGAGGAACATCCCAAATTTAGATGAGAAAAGAGAAATCTTTTCACCTACAGGAACTCCTAAATAACAAGCTTATTTTGAACTTGAGGCAGCTGTCTCACTGAGGCCAGATTTGAGTTTGGTGTTCTCAGCTGTCTAGCACATGGACCATGGGAGTAACTAGACTGCCAGCCTATGGCCATATAACCCAAAGGTGAAGGGCAAAGAATTCTCACCTGGTCTTCCTAGATCGTCTATCTTCATGTCATCATTTTCTTTATCCTTATGGACAATATTGTGCAGAGTAAACCTGCATTTGAGCAAGACTAAGAAAAAGCATGCTGGGTCAGACAACATCATCTGGAAATTCCATCATATATTCCCAGTTCTACAGGTTTCCTTGTATCCTTAAACCTGGGTATTATGTAAGCTCAGGCACGGCCCCAGATACTTCCTCATCTTTCACAGGTACATCAGGAATGGACTGCTTAGCCTGATCCTGACCTAAGTTCTGCAAATACTTCTATCACATAGAAGATTGTAATTCTCAGATCTTTAGCCCAGGGTCATTGAGGCCTGGGAGATTAGAGAAGAGTAGATATTTCCCTTCATGTTCCCCACATTATAATATATAGCTTCTCCTCTCTCCATGCACACTTCTCTCACTATAATTTTCCTGTGCCCTGAAGCCCACTGTGACACTTACATTTCTTTACATGTTGGTCTATCTCAAGCAAAAAGGGAGAAAACATGACAAAGAGAAAAAAGACAAAGAGCATAGAAAACAGGGCATAGAGCCAAGGGACACCATTTGGGGATAAACTGGCCTCTGGTACAACTTCCTCCATCGAGGTCTGAGGACACAGAATCCTGTGTCTCAGCTTTCTCGCCTCCTAGGTGACGAAGGTGATGATGTCACAGCTTCAGGCACAATGGGAGATGGAGACATGGATGGGGATTGGCCAGGTCTTATCCCATAGCTGCTAGAAAGAAGCAGGCAACCTTAGGGAGCTTCACTTCCAACACAACTCCAGTGAATCAAAAATACTAGATGGGAACTCAGGTACACTTATGGCTGATTTATGTCAATGTATGGCAAAATGAGTACAGTATTGTAAAGCAAAACAAACTAAAAAAAATAAAAATTAAAAAACAAAACAAAACTAGATGATCGGGTCAGACCAGTGAGAAGGTAGAGTTTGATCACTCATATTCAGAATGTGCCTCTCACAGCATTGGAGACATATCCAATCATAAAATGAAGAAACTAATTTCTTTAGATTTTGTAGCCCTAGAGCCAGTCCTGTTCAACAGAATAATGTCTAACTTAAAAGATAAATAAAAGACAGGTTTTCCCTGCCACAGGGAACATTGTCCCACCACTGCTCCCTCCCACTGCTCCCCATACACACAATGATCTCAATTCCTGGTCTGAACTCAGACTTCTCTAGGGTGACCAACCAGTGCAGGCCCACTGGCAAGATGTTAATGTGGTTCAGTCTTTGCCAGCTCCCAAGACTGTAACATACCACCTCCAGGAGTCTTCATGCCTCACCTCCATCTGCCATGAATGTATGTTTTCTCTCAAGGTCCACAAACCCTTTTTTTCTAAACCAGAACAGAAAAGACATCAACCACCTAAGAATACAAAAACAAAATATGCGGCCAGTGTTGGATCGGACAAGAAAAATGAGTTCTAAAATCAAAACCAATACAATACTGTAAAGTAATTAGCCTCCAATTAAAATAAATAAATTTAAATTAAAAAAAAATCTGCTTCTCATCCAACTGAGGAAATGAAACCCAGACAGAAAAGGCAAGGGTCATTATGGACTATGATATTCAGGGAATACTTTATGAAACATTAGAGAGAAAAAATAACAAGCAAATATAGTTGAAAGGAAATTATCTATTGAAAGTCATATCAACTTCCTGATTCTGAGGCATGTAAACAGGAAACTAAAATGCCTNTGAGGAAATGAAACCCAGACAGAAAAGGCAAGGGTCATTATGGACTATGATATTCAGGGAATACTTTATGAAACATTAGAGAGAAAAAATAACAAGCAAATACAGTTGAAAGGAAATTATCTATTGAAAGTCATATCAACTTCCTGATTCTGAGGCATGTAAACAGGAAACCAAAATGCCTTTGTGCCTTTATTGGCTTAATTTTTGGCTGAGTATCAGATATTAAAATTCTCCAACCTAAGTTTTTAAAAAAACTTAGCAAGATAATTTATGTTTAAAATCTGAAACAACATTTGTTCACGTTTTTTCACTCTCATAATTCCTAAGAACCCCACTAGGATAAAGTCTACATGGTTGTGTTGTGTTGACATCTTCACACAGAAAGATTAACAATTTAGGCTAAAATAGCACTTATTGACTCAAGCACAGCTTTCTCCTCCCAATAAGGCTCTTTCCTCCTTATGTACAACACTGCCGTTTTTCATCATTTTTCATATAAAGTCTGTTTATAGCCCCTTGTGTAGGAAAAAATCAGGAAAAACGCAATTTAAATTATCATAAATGAGGAGACGTTTTAAAAAACAATATAACATTTGCTTTATCCTTTTTACAAAGAAGGGCTTTTAAATCTGATGTTTTATTTAAAGATTCAAAATATAAATATAAGTAATTAAAGGAGAACAATATAGGAAGAAAGATGTTGAAATTGTATAGGAAAATGGAATAGAACCAAAAATTGGCTCACTAAAATATCTTCATGTTTTATTATCTTCAGAAATTTCCCCCCAAGATTTGTTGAGACATAATTAACATATGGCATTGTGTAAGTTTAAGATATACAACATGATGTGTTGGTAATATATATATATATATATATATTGTTTTTTTAAAAAAATACATTTATTTATTGCATCAGGTCAAGGCCAAAGTCTATGATCATTATATATATATATGTTCTCCTCAAGGATTTTTAGTCATAAAAGTCTAAAAAAAAGCTTATGATTTTTAGTCATAAAAGTCATCAAGTTTCAGGTCATACATTTGAGCCTTTAATCTATTTTTAGTTAATTTTAGTACAGGCGTATAGTAAAGGGATCTTGTTCTATTCATTTGCTTGTGAATATCATTTTACCACCACCATTTTTTAAAAGATTTTTTTGATGTGGACCATTCAAAAAATAGTTATTGAATTTATTGCAATGCTGCTTCTGTTTTTTTTTTTGCCTAGAGGCATGTGAGATCTTAGCTCTATGACCAGGGATTGAACCTGCATCCCTGTATTAACCACTGGACCACCGGAGAAGTCCCACCAACACCATTTATTGAATAGACAATTGCTTCCTAATTGAGTGTTCATAGTACCCTTGTCGAAGATTAGCTGAACACTTATAAGAAAACATATTTCTAATAGAATGAATATAAATGGCCCAACAATAGCATGCCAGCAGGTGTAGAAATTTGTAAACCACTTTAAAAAATCACTTGCTGAGACTTGCAAACTATACACCTACTGTACCCTATAACCTTGCTGTTTCTTTTCTGGGTATATTCCTAAACAAAGCTTTCATCAATTTTGAGTAATAGTGGCTGACATGAATATACTTATATATATGTTTTGGTAGAGAGATTAACTCATTTTTTGCTTCCCTGTTATACAACTCTCATATCAGATTTATTTGTAATAGCCCAAAACTAGAATAATTCAGTATTGAAAACACTAATAAATTCTGATAGAGACTTGAATTAGAATAATAGCAATTAAAAAATACTGCTAAATGTAGTAACATATTTTAATTTCACAGACATACTATCTTGCAGGAAAAGGCAGGCCAAAAGAAATTTTCACTGTTCAAATGGCTCAACTACAGAAAAAACAAATTAGTGATGATAAGAGGTCAGTATTGTGGTGGGCAGGGAAAGTAGACAAGAGAGTGTCTTCCCTGATATAGAAAATATTCTTTACTAAATAAATGTACAGCTATAGTTATGTATCAGTTCTTTAGTTATATACTTATTATTTGTGAAATTTGCTTTACATAAGTTAACTTCATAAAAAAGAAAATTAATATTGTTCAAGGCTTTTTAAAGGAGCTGGGTTTTTCCCTTTATTTTCTGGTACTTCTGTTTTTAAAATTTAAGTAATAATTATTGTTTGAGAGTTTGATGAAATGTACTAGCAAAACCATCTAAGCCTGTAAGTTTTGTTGAGAAACTGATCTTTGAAAAGCATTTCAATTCCATTATATTTATTATTGAATTCAGTTTCACTGTTTCTTCATATGTTAATGGCAGAATTGTATACATGTATGTATTTGACACAATTGTGGACTTACATATTTCTCTCTCACTTAGGATTGATACTTTAGCTGTACATACAATTTCAGATTCAATGTTCTCATCCTTTTAAAGATATTGCTTTATTGTCTTGTACATGATGCTGGTACCGATAACTTCAGAGTCAATCTGATTCTTACTTCTGGGCAGATGATGTAGTGTTTTTTTCTGGAAATTTTACTTTGCCACTTAAAAAAATTTCTATGTAGTGTGGGTGTGAATATTTTCCTTATTTCATTGGTAATCTACAAATCCTTTCAAAATGAGATCTTACCTATTTTTCAAAATTCTGTGCAATTTATATCAGTTTTTCAAATTACTTTCTTCTGTCTAGTTTTATGTTTTATTGATTTTTTTCCCCTGGAATCCTCTTAAGTATGTATGCTGTCTCTTCAGTCACATCTGACTCTTTGTAGCCCCATGGACTGTAGCTTGCCAGGCCCCTCTGTCCACAGGATCCTCCAGGAAAGAATACTGGAATAGGTTGCCATGGCCTCCTCCAGGGGACCTTCCCCACTCAGGGACCGAACCTGCATCTCTTTGTCTCCTGCATTGGCAGGCAGGTTCTTTACCACTGGGGCCGCTGTGAAGCCCCCCTTAACTATATGGCGATGCTTTACTCCTGTCCTCTGGATCACTTACAATTTTTGTTTTATTTTCTACTTCTTTATTTTTTTTTCTCTTGTCTTCTTGGAAAATCACTCAAATTGATATTCCAACTTACCCACTTGTTCTTCATCCAGGTTCATCCTACTTATTTCCTAACTGTATATTTTAACTTTCCAGCTGAGTAGCACTTTTGTGCTTGCCCGATATTCATCATGGACACAGTGAGTAGCTTCAGTTGCTACTACAGATTTCTGTGGCTATAAAACAAGTGATAAAATGAACTGGGGGAAATGCAAGATCAGAGCTTTCCTCTGGTCTCCACATACAGCTTCCTTTCCATGCTACAGCCACCCACCAGCCTCTGCCTGATCCTCCTCTCTCCACTCACCAGTTCAGTCTGAGTTCAGTGTACACAGGGGATGCTTATGCTTCTTCTTCTTCTTCTTCTTCTTTTTTTTTTTTTTTGGCTCACTGAGTCTTTGTTGCAGCGTAGGTGTGTGGGCTCAGTAGTTGCAGCCACCAGGCTTAATTACCTCCACAGCTTATGGGATCTTAGTTCCCTGACAGGGGATTGAACCTCTGTCCCCTGATTGGAAGGCAGATTCTCGACCATTGGACCACCGGGGAAGTCCCTGATGTGGTCATTTCTTTGGATACTTATTTCCCGTTTGTCTCTGTCATTTATCCAGAATTGGTTTTGGAAATCAGAGTTGATTTTGGAAGTTAGCAGCCTCTGATAGTTGAACCTTTGGCAGGAATAGAGCATTGTGGCCTATAAAAGAAATGATGCCATTGAAGAAGAAATATTTGAAAACACAATGCACATGTGTCTCTTTTTTTTGAGCCAAACTGAATGGAATGTGATCAGGAAGGTGTAGCGTTCAAATTTATAAAATCGTAATTACCCGTTTATCTCTATGAGTGATCCATGGTAAGGCTGCCAGTTTAGGAGATTCTGTAGATACTGTAGCTATTTCAGAGCAATGATAGACATACGGAGATTGCACCACACATGTCTGCCAAGTAGAGACCAGCAGGGCCTCTCACACTGCTGTTAATCAGATATTACTAAAGGTGCAGGATGTTTTTCTGTTCATCATTAGGCCAGTTTGTGATTATAACCACAGTGGTATTTAACAGGAAGGAAACTTTGCTGTATCAAAAGAAAGAACAGCAGTTGCTTTTGCATTCAGGAGAAGGAGGTGGGTTGTGGGTAATAGTATCTGTGTGAACTCAGTAGCATACAACTCTGCAACCCCTGGGACTGTAGGCTCTTCTGTCCATGAGATTTCCCAGGCAAGGATACTGAAATGGGTAGCCATTTCCTTTTGCAGGGGATCTTTCCAACTCAGGGATCAAACGTGTGTCTTTTGCACCTCCTGAATTGGCAGGTGGATTTTTTTTACCAGTATGCAACCTGGTAATAGTAAAAGTTAACACTCTGTGTGTGTATTTTATTATCCATTTATTTGTACATTGGTGTCAATATCCAAATACTATAATTGAAAGTACATTCCTTATAGCAAGTCTGCTCCATGGACAGGGTTCCTGGGTGTACCTCCTAACTAATATGTTTCTATATTATCAATTGAATTCTGCCAGCTTCCTTTACAGAAAGGTAGACAGTCCTGCCAGACCAAAGCACAAAGATGGTCTAACCTCCAGATAGGCAGAATGTGCAAATGCTATTTAGTGGAATCAAACTGTGTTCAAAGATACCTTAAATATGAGAATCAGGGAACCAAAAGCTGGCCAGACAGTGACAGCTGAAAGGATAAACCGATTCTCTGATCTCCTGTCCAGGAATCAAGTATACAGTCTGAAGTGGAGATAATTCTTCTTTTTCTTTGTTGGAAGGAGGTCTTTTGGGGTCAACTTTCCTAGTACCTCTGTTTACCTGAGGCAAGAGGTCAATTTTCAAAACACTTCTGGGAAGCATTTCAAAATATGTAAGGAAAAGAAATTAGGAAAATTCAATAAAAGAGAGAGCGTGTACTAAGTAAGGGTGCTAAGTCGCTTCAGTAGTGTCTGGCTCTTTGCTACCCATTAGACTGGAGTTGCTCAGGCTCCCCTGTCCATGGGATTCTCCAGGCAAGAATACTGATCTTTCCAACTTAGGGATTGAACCCATGTCTTTTATGTCTCATGCACTGGCAGGCAGGCAGGTTCTTTACCACTAGCATCAAAAAAAAAAAAGGAAACAAAACTCAAGAGAAGTCCCCCGAGCAGAGAGAATGGGGGAGAACAATGTTGGGATGTTAAGATTAGATCAAATTTGTTATTTATTTACATTTTGCACCAGGCTATATCCTCTACTCTCCCTCCTTTAACATTAAACTTTAGTAGACATTGATCACATAAAGTAAGTTTCTTTCTTTTCTTTTTTTTTTAAATTCTTTTTTGGCCACATCTTATGACTTGCAGGATCTCAGTTTTCCACCAGAGATAGAACCCGGGCCACAGCAGTGAAAGTCCAGAATCCTAACCACTAGGCAACCAGGGAACTCTAAAGCTCTTCATACCAATGTTTTGGATGAGAAAGAAGAAGCAAAATGTCTACACATTATGTGAAATGGGGAAGAGAGACGATTGGAGGCATAGAAGAAAAGAAAAGAAGAAAAAAAAGATTTAGATTTTAACAGGAACACTTTCAGGAAGTCATGGTTAGAAGTATGTTAGCCCAAAGACACTCAAGTGCTATTGGAAATACTAGTACAATACTGCTTTTAAAAAAATGGATAATCAAGAAGGACCTGCTTGCTGTACAGCATGGGGAATTCTGCTCAATGTTATGCGGCAGTCTGAATGGGAGGACAGTTTGGGGGAGAATGGATACACATATATGTATGGCTGTGTCCCTTCACTGCTCACTTGAAACTATCACAGCATTATTTATTAATTGGTTATATCCCAGAACAAAAAGGTTTTCTTTCTTTCTTTTTTTTTTTAAGAAGTATTAGATACAGTATACAAAGCTAATGATTCAAATCATTTTATTTCTTATTAGTCAAAGGATTTGAGAACTTGAACATGTTTTATGTAGATGGTATATTTGTCCTCAGCAGATGTGTGAACTCCAATGATTTTTCCAGGAAGCTCAGAAGATGAGCAAGTCTGACTCTGTTCTGTATAGGATTACATATTCTACAGCAAGTGAGAAATTAAGGACCTTATTCTCTCCACTTTCCTCTGATAAGTACACATTAGAATGGAATTTGGGATGAAAGCAGGTACTTTTTTCTTGTAAGAGCTTATCTTTTGACTTATCTGTACTCCTAGCTTGAGGGACTGATGCTAAGGCTGAAGCTCCAATACTTAGGCCTCCTGATGAGAAGAGCCAACCCTGATGCTGGGAAAGATTGAAAGCAGGAGGAGAAGGGGATGACAGAGGACGAGATGGTTGGATGGCNATCTTTTGACTTATCTGTACTCCTAGTTTGAGGGACTGATGCTAAGGCTGAAGCTCCAATACTTAGGCCTCCTGATGAGAAGAGCCAACCCTGATGCTGGGAAAGATTGAAAGCAGGAGGAGAAGGGGATGACAGAGGACGAGATGGTTGGATGGCATCACTGACTTGATGGACATGAGTCTGAGCAAGCTCTGGGAGTTAGTGAAGGACAGGGAAGTCTGGCATGCTGTAGTCCATGAGGTCGCAAAGAGTCAGACATGACTGAATGACTGAACAACAGCTTGAATCTAAAATATTAGTCACTCAGTTGTGTCCAACTCCTTGACCCCATGGACTGTGTAGTCCATCAATCTCCTCTATCCTTGGGGTTCTCCAGGCAAGAATACTGGAGTGGGTTGCCATGCCCTCCTCCAGGGAATCTTCCTGACCCAGGGACTGAACCCGTATCTTATGTCTTCTGCACTGGCAGACAGGTTCTTTACCACTAGTGCCACCTGGGAAGCCCATAGAGAGAGTACGACTGCTTATAACAAGACTATTTCCTAAAGTATCATGTACCAGTATCTTCTAGGAGATGAGCTGAGAGCTGAAAAGACTACCCATGTTCACTATGACTAGAACATGCTGAGGAAACAAGAATGGTCCTGTTCCTGGGGAACCATCACTAGACCTGATGGTGCTCCAGCTCCCCGCTCTTTTCTTATCCACCAAGAGACTCGTCATTTCTGATCTTTTTCTTTAGCTAGAGGAAGTGAGAACAAGGAACTGAAAGTTGTCTTCCCAACTAAAATCTAACCATACTCTGGGGTAACTTGAATTGATTTACATTGTAAAGGGTCACTATACTTGAGGACATGAGAAATAATCTTCATTTAAATCATTTATTAATATATACATGTGGAATCTAACAAACATGGTACAGATGCACCTATATTCAGGGCAGGAATAGAAATGGAGATGCACAGGACGGGCTTGTGAACATAGCAGGGGATGGGGAGGGTGGAACAAACTGAGAGAGTATAATTGGCATAAATACACTACCATGTGTAAAACAGATAGATAGTGGGAAGCTGCTGTATGGCACAGGGAACTCAGCTCTGTGATGACCTGGAGGGATGGGAGGAGGGGTGGGAGGAAGACTCGATGGGGAGGGGACATATGTATACATATTGCTGATTCACGCTGTCATACCACAGAAACCAGCACAACATTGTACAGTTCAGTTCAGCTCAGTCTCTCAGTCATGTCGGACTCTTTGTGACCCTATGAACCACAGCATGCCAGGCCTCCCTGTCCATCACCAACTCCCGGAGTCCACCCAAACCCATGTCCATTAAGTCAGTGATGCCATCCAATCATGTCATCCTCTGTTGTCCCCCTCTCCTTCTGCCCTCAATCTTTCCCAGCATCAGGGTCTTTTCAAATGAGTCAGCTCTTTACATCAGGTGGCCAAAATACTGGAGTTTCAGCTTCAACATCAGTCCTTCCAATGAACACCCAGGATTGATCTCCTTTAGAATGGATCTCCTTACAGTCCAAGGGACTCTCTAGAGTCTTTTCTAACACCATAGTTCAAAAGCACCAATTTTTCTGAGCTCAGCTGTCTTTATAGTCCAACTTTCATATCCATACATGACCACTGGAAAAACCATAGCCTTGACTAGACAGACCTTTGTGGACAAAGTAATGTCTCTGAGTTTGTAATATGCTGTCTTGTATAGCAATTAACCTATTAAAAATAAATTTTAAAAATGCCCCAAAAGAAATGCTCTTCATTTAAATTAACCAGGTAGCACACATTATGCCCTATACCTAGTAACTCAATCATAAAAAGACAAAATCGTGTTTGAAAAATAAAGGTGAAGCCTAAGAATATTCACAACCAAAATTACGAAGTTAACATAAAAACATTCTATTTCAAAATGATTCTGTACTTTCCTATTTCAAGTATGCTTCTCAGAAGTTTTTAGATTTAGTTTTTCTAAGAAGATTCTGCCAAACCTACATCTACCTCCATGAAATCAATTTTCCAGAGTCTATGTGGGGAGGGGACCCAACTTATATAAGAAGAAATGATGTAATTAGGATAGAGCTTTTCTGGAATATTCAAGTGCTCTTACTATGAAGTCATCTTGGGAGAAGAAGAACCCTGACTCTGGATCTGGATTCAGCATCTCTCTCAGTCTTTACCATGGATCACTCACCTAGGGCTTAACTCCAGAGAAGAAAATATATATTTAGATGAAAATGGCGAGAGTGTGAATATTGTAAAAGCTCTTTGTGTTAAAGTCTCTAGATGTTCACAAAAATTTCTCAATAATGGAACTGATATGAAAGGACCAAAGCATTTATTATTGGACAATGTATGTAAAAATGGGACACAAGTCAGTGTTACCCTTTTTTTGACATATGAAGTGATATTTTCTGTACATCTAGTTTGGACCAAAATGTAACAGGAGTTTCAATAGACACATATCTGTTCTTCAAATGGAATTCCACCTCTTCCAAGGGCAGCAGCATCATTTCCAAACTCACACTCTTCGGTCAGGAGTTTCTCCTCTCCCAGATCTTTCTTTGAAGAACGTGAAAACCAGCCTGCAATAGCAAATTTAGGGCCTGGTTATTTTTATGACTCAGATGAAACAGAGCCCTCTAGAGGGATCAGAATGGAGGACAAAGTGAACACACAGCATTCCTGGTGACTCAGATTGAGATCATTTCTGCATGATATAAAACACATCAGGAAAAGCATTTTAGATACAGACTGTTGATCTCAGACCATGTCCAAGAAGTATCTGTAACAGAGACTTACTCTAATTTTCAGTCTATACAGATGGTAAGGACCTGAAAGGAGTTTTGATGGTAGGGACCTGAAAGGAATTTTGAGCATTTGACTTTTCTCAGTACTAAATCTGAGAAACTGGTAAGAAGAAGGTACAACTCCATTATTATCTATCCCATGAGGACACTTAGGAACCGGATCTCAACTTCCCAAGGGTCTACAAGGATAACCCCAGGCTTTTCTGAAAGTCTTCAATGGCTAAAGCTGCTTCAGCTTCCACAGTTTTTCTTCTCCCAAGGAACCCCACCGCCCTCACACTGCTATGGTAAAGACGGTTTATTGGGCCATCCAGCTCTGAAATTCTGTGGATCTGGGCAAACTCACGATCATGCAACCTATGCTCAGAAGGGCCCTGGGCTTGGTTTAAAGCTCTATTGTTACCAACTTCAATGTCTTAATAATTTTTGAACATGGAAATCCACACTTTCATTTTGCATTAGAATCTGAAAATTGTGAAATTAATCCTACCATGAGTCTTAAAGAAAGATGAAGGGATTCTCACCCTTCATCCAAAACCGCCCCCATGAAACACAGTTATCAGTGTAATCTTGACATTTTAGCAGCTACAGAGTATCAAAATATATCTTAATATCAACGTTTTGCCATTTTAACTGTATTTCTCACTTTGTTATGTCTTGGACTAACCACCTGAATCTTTTGATAATTCATGAGATTGTTGTGATTAAGAAAATAAGGTCATAGCATCAAAAAATACATGCATAGTTGTAACTGCAGGAAGATACCCACTGTGAAATCTAATTTAATTCCATCCTTCCTAGCAATACACAGAAATAACAGAATATGGGCTCACTCAAATTTTATCTTTCCAGGAAGGACTGGCTTTTAAGGATTCAAGCGCATCTTCCCAGGAAATAAGACTATAACTATAAGAGATCAGACTTCTCTTTTACTTGCTTCTCAGGGAATATTTTATGGGAAATAGAATTTTGGGGACCTTATTATCCAAAATGCAGACCTCCATATACAAAAACTATTAAACATTTCAAGATGGCCACAGGAAAGTGATAAACCAAGTGCAAGGTCATTCCTAATGTGGCAGCTTATGCCATTGCAGAGACCACATGAAGGTGGACACTGGGATGGTTATCTCATTCATTTCACATAAATAGATCTCAGGAAGAATTTGAGGCATAGAAGCCCTTTACTTTTGTCATTGAATTTTAGACCACTTCTCTCTGTCCTTGAATAGCAGTCAAGAATCTTTGGTGGAAAGCATGCAAGTGGAGTCTTGAGAGTCCCTGGGACTGCCAGGAGGCCAAACTGGTCAACTCTAAAGGAAATCAACCCTGAATATTCATTGGAAGGACTGATGCTGAATCTGAAGCCCCAATTTTGCTGCCTGATGTGTAGAGCTGACTCACTGGAAAAGACTCTGATGCTAGGAAACACTGAAGGCAAAGGAGAAGGGTGGAGCACAGATGATGGGGCTTCCCTGGTGACTCAGATGGTAAAGAATCTGCCTGCAATATGGGAGACCTGTGTTTGATCCCTGGGTTGGGAAGATCCCCTGGAGCAGGGCATGGCAACCCATTGCAGTATTCTTGCCTGGGATAATCCTCGTGGACAGAGAAGCCTAGTGGGCTACAGTCTGTGGGGTTCAAAGAGTCAGACACAACTGAAGCAACTAAGCACTCACATATGCAGCAGAAGGTGTGATGGTTAGATAGTATCACCAGCTTGATGGAGATGAGTTTGAGAGAACTCCAGGAGACACTGGAGGACAGAGGAGCCTGGCGGGCTACAGCCCAAGGGGTCACAAGGAGTCAGACACGACTTAGTGACTGAACAACAAATATAAGTGGAGTGAACCCATCCCTAGGAATCAGGATAGTGTCATCCTGGATCTAATAGTGACTTCTTATGTAACCTTGAGAAAGTCACACATTATCTACTTTGTTACTTTATTTGTGGAGTAGTGTTTGACTATACAATCCTTATGATCTCTTCAAGAATTGATAATCCCAGAATCTACAGTTAAAAGCATTCTGGATAACTGGTGGATATATCAGCTTCAAAATCCTGTTAACATTTTCTCCATAAAACATCAAAATGTTCACCAAGTGCAATATCTTTCAGTAATATCTTTCAATAATGTTTTTCAATTCTCTCTTGCTCTGAACTTTTATGATGTTTTATCAAACCAGACATCTTGGTTTGGGAAATGCATTCACATTATCCATACATGTCCACACATCAGAAATTATTTTTTTTTTTAAGATTTTTTTATGTGGACTTTTTAAAAGCCTTTAATGAATTTGTTACAATATGGCTTCTGTTTCATGGTTTGGCTTTTTGACTGCAAGGCACTTGGGATCTTAGCTACCCAATCAGGAATCAAAAACACACTTCCTGCATTGAAAAGCGAAATCTTAAGCACTGGATCTCCAGGGAAGTCCCAACATATTGGAAACTCTTAAAGCAGTTATACAGACAGAGAACTCAGTCTATTTCTTCCTCTCTGAGGTCCTGAAACAGTAACTGAGGTGTCAAAAAAAAAAGAAAAGAAAAGAAAAAGGAAAGTTTAAACCTGCTGGAGAAACGGTCATTCCTTTCCTCAGAGCATGGTCCTCAGGAAGACAGACCCTCCCTGTAGAGGACTGAGGTTGCCATCTCCCAAAACTCTTTTCAGCATCTCTTCCACACAAGACTTTCCTAACCTAATCCCCATTTTCAAGAGCAGAAAGCCATGCCTTGCGTAGGACAAGTCCAGAATCAACTTTGTTTTCATTCTTCAACAGCTCTACCATAGAATCATCTAACACGTAAGAAACAATCCAAGAATAGACATGAAAAGAAAAATCTACGAGTGTAAAAACTAGATAAGGGGTCAGAATAGACCCCCAGGTTTAACTTATTTTCATCCCAGAGAGAAGACAGTATTCACTGGGGATAGGAGATAACTGGTGGTATCTTCAGAGCATGGAGAGAGCTATAGGTCCAAACTGGGACACAGGAATGTTGTATGTGGATGCCGTGACCACAGGTGATGCTATGAATCACCTCAGATGAGAGTTTATGCCTAGAAGAATACACGAGGGCCTTCTCCACCTGACTTCATCTGTTTTTCCTCCCCAGGCTCAGGCTCACTGGTGTGCTCACAGGCAGCCTCCCATAGATAATATTTACATGAGGACAAGACTGATACAAAGATTCTGAGTCAGAAACTCACATCTTGAAACACCTACATTTGACATCTCTGGGACTGCACTCAGCTCGTCAGAGCCATTAACCTCATGTATTAAGGGCATACCCAGAATTCCTAGCCCAACCTCTGTCCCTGTACTTGATACTAAACTTACTGCTGTGATGTACAACATCATGCTTCCTTGGCATGCCTAGTTGAAGTTCACTGAGGCTGAGTCCAGAGAAACACAAATATCATCATTTCCCAGAAAATGTAATGAGAACAAGATGCAGATTCAGTGTCCCACATCACAGTGTTTCCCTTCTCACCCACCGCCCACAAGCTCTCCTCATTGTTGTCTCCATTTTAGAGCCTACCTTCGCACTTTACTTTCTGTATGCACTTTTGAACCACCAGGAAAACGAAAAAAAGGAACATGCAGGGTCCCAAGACGCAACCAAGGATGCCTGTCACGAAGAAGATCCCAGGGCCAGGGTGGGAGCTTGAGTGGTTCCCTAAAAATAACATGTTCTCAGGGTGGGAAGGGATATGGGAGAATCCTGCCCCTCACTGGTACCTGCTGAGTGCTCAGGGTGATGAAGTCACAGCTTCAGACACAATGGGAGATTGTGAGAGCCTGGTAGAGACTGATCCAGGCTCTGTCCTCTGGGGATCTCAGCCCCATCCTATACTATTCTGAGGAGTTACACAAGAGAATACTGAGGACGTCAGTTCCAATCCAGCCAATTCATCCCATCCCCCTTTCCCTCCTTGGTGTTCATATTTGTTCTCTATATTGGTCTCTATTTCTGCTTTGAAAATAGGTTTATCTGCACCATTTTTATAGATTCAATGTATATGTATTAATATATGATATCTGTTTTTCTCTTTCCAATTTACTTCACTCTGTGTGACACTCTGTCCATCCTTGTCTCTGCAAATGGCACAGTTTCACTCCTTTTCATGGCTGAATAATATTCCATTGCATATATGTGCCACATTTTCTTTATCCATTTCTCTGTTGATGGACATTTAGGTTTCTTCCATGTCCTGGCTATTGTAAACAGTGTGACAAACAGATAACTAATGAGAACCTACTGTGTAGCACAGCAGATAATATTCAGCTCTCTGTGGTGACCTAAATGGGAAGGAAATCCAAAATGGAGGGGATATATGTATATGCGAATGCTGGGCTGAAAGAAGCACAGCTGGAATCAAGATTGCTGGGAGAAATATCAATCACCTCAGATATGCAGATGACACCACCCTTATGGCAGAAAGTGAAGAGGAACTAAAAAGCTTCTTGATGAAAGTGAAAGAGGAGAGTAAAAAAGTTGGTTTAAAGCTCAACATTCAGAAAATGAAGATCATGGCATCTGGTCCCATCACTTCATGGGAAATAGATGGGGAAACAGTGGAAACAGTGTCAGACTTTATTCTTTTGGGCTCCAAAATCACTGTAGATGGTGATTGCAGCCATGAAATTAAGACGCTTACTCCTTGGAAGTAAAGTTATGACCAACCTAGATAGCATATTGAAAAGCAAGAGACATTACTTTGCCAACAAAGGTCCGTCTAGTTAAGCCTATGGTTTTTCCTGTGGTCATGTATGGATGTGAGAGTTGGACTGTGAAGAAAGCTGAGCGTCAAAGAATTGATGTTTTTGAACTGTGGTGTTGAAGAAGACTCTTGAGAGTCCCTTGGACTGCAAGGAGATCCAACCAGTCCATTCTAAAGGAGATCAGTCCTGGGTGTTCATTGGAAGGAATTATGCTAAAGCTGAAACTCCAATACTTTGGCCACCTCCTGTGAAGAGTTGACTCATTGGTAATGACTCTGATGTGGGAGGGATTAGGGGCAGGCGGAGAAGGGGACAACAGAGGATGCGATGGCTGGATGGCATCACCGACTTGATAGACATGAGTTTGGGTGAACTCTGGGAGTTGGTGATGGACAAGGAGGCTTGGTGTGCTGCAGTTAATGGGGTCGCAAAGAGTCAGACACGACTGAGTGACTGAACTGAACTGATGGCTGGTTCACTTTGCTGTACAGCAGAGTAAAGCAACTATATCCAATAAAAAATTTTTAAAATGAGAGAATGCTATGGAATATCAGGATGCTTTGTGACAGCCACAGACTCATAGTTCAGAAGCATCACATCCAGTCCCTTTCCAGGGAGAGAGCTTGCCTATATCAGAGCAGAGAGAGAGAGAAAGTTCAGGGCACTCCTCTTCAGGATAAGAACATCCTCAAAGGGAGAGGCATCCATATATATGACGAGGGATCTGTTTCCCCAACTTTTCTGCTCTAAGTGAAACCAAGGGAGGGAAAATTTCCCTAAGCAGAGACTCTTGATCCCTTTCTGAATGTCCCCCTCAGGGCACATTCAGTCGCCTCTGAAATATGTGCACCAGAAAAATCTTAACTAACTCTCCTGTCACATAAGACAGAAGGAATGGAACACTATCTGTTAAAATGCCACCAGGCACATTTTTCCTATGGTCTGGACATCAAAGAACCTCAGAATGTCCAAACATTACCAGGATATGCACCCTGACTCCCTCACCCCGTATTCCTCGGAGACTCTAGGTGCCCCTCCAAAAGTGGCTGGAGAAACCCAGCAGTTCAGGCCATAGTCCCACCTAGTGTAAGAACATTTACAGTCCACAGAAATACTTCTTAATTTTTTTTTTTTTTAATTTTGGCTGTCCTGGGTCTACACTGCTGCTTGGGCATTTCTCTAGTTGTGGAGTGTGGTGTCTACTCTTCCTTGCCGAGTGCGGGCTTCTCTCTGAGGTGGCTTCTCTTGTTGCAGAGCACAGGCTCTAGGGTGCTCAGGCTTCAGTAGCTGCAGCTCCCAGACTCTAGAGCACAGGCTCAGCAGTCGTGGCACGTGGGCTTAGTTGCTCCATTGCAGGTGGGATCTTCCCAGACCAGGGGTTGAACCCATGTCTCCTGCAATGGAAAGTGGATTCTTTACCACTGAGACACCAGGGAAGCCCCTGAAACAGTTTCTGAAAAAAAAAAGAAAAAAAACAAAAAAAAAACCATGAAACACTTCTTACATTGTTACCCTGTTTCCTAAAGCTACTATGAGAAATTAATAATTTTTAACAGAAATTTATTTTCTCACAGATTTGGAGGCTAGCAAACCAAAGTCAGGATGTAAACAGGGTTGTGCTGGAGCTTTTAGGGGAGGGTCCTTCCTTGCCTCTTCCAGTCTTGGTCAGCAGTTCTTGACAACAATCCTTTTATCAACGATCCTTGACACTGCTCGGTTTAGAGATGCTCCACTTCAATCTCTGCCTCCATCACCACATGCAGTGTTCTCCTGTGTCTCTTGTTTTCACATAGTGTCTTCTCTCTGTGTCTGTGTCTAAATGTTCCATTTATTGTAAGGACATTAGCCTGTGGGTTAAGACCCACACGAATCCAGTAAAACCTCATCTTAACTTGATTTCATCTTGTTGTTCAGCCCCTAAGTTGTGTCTGACTCTTTTTGACTCCATGGACTACAGCACACCAGGCTTCCCTGTCCTTCACCATCTCCTGGAGTTTGCTCAGATGCATGTCCATTGAGTCGGTGATGCCATCCAACCATCTCATCCTCTGTCCCCCCCTTCTCTTCCTGCCCTCAATCTTTCCCAGCATCAGGGTCTTTTCCAATGAGTTGGCTCTTTGAGTCAGGTGGTCAAAGTACTGGAGCTTCAGCATCAGACCTTCCAATGAATATTCAGGGTTGATTTCCTTTAGGATTGACTGGCTTGATCTCCTTTGTGATTACATCTACAAAGATACTATTTCTAAATAAGGTCACATTCAAAAGTTCTGCTTGGACATGAATGGGAATGGGGGAGCACTATTCAGTCCAGTACATATCTCATCCTCCAAGCTTTCAAAACGAATTCTCCTGTACAGAGTTTCAAGCTAGAGCTCAGGCCTCTCCACTCCACTTCACTGCAGCATCCCTTTCTCTTTTGCTGTCTTCTTACAGTAACAAGTGCTGGCCTCTAGGGAGGACTCTCTGCCTTGGCCCAGAAACCAAATGAGGCAGATTGAACAGAGGGAGAAGCTGAACTATCCTGCAGTCACACAGAGGCTCAGTTAACCCCATGGCGAGCTGGAGTGGTCCTTTATATTTGTCCTAAGTGGAGGGAAAGGGATTAAATTTATATATTTGTGTACTAAAGAGTCATTGGATGAAGACGCTCTCCAAGAAAGGAACAGCCATCATCATCCATAGCTCCTGGGAAGCAAACACTTCAGCCAGACAGAGGGTCATACCACGGCATCCATCCTTTCCTATTGCTCATTCATTGTTGTACCTTTAATTCATTTACTTCATTATTTAACTTAAGTATGTTGTGTGGGTGTACTCAGTAGTATCTGACTCTTTGCAACCCCCTGGACTGTAGCCTGCCAGGCTCTTCTGTCCATGGAATTTCCCAAGCAAGAATACTGCAATGGGTTGTCATTTCCTCCAGGGGATCTTCCCAACCCAGGGATCCAACCTGCATCTCCTGCATTGACAGGTGGTTCTTTACCACTGCACCACCTGGGAAGCCCAAGTTAAGTATACATTTTACATTAAATTTTGAGAGTTTATTTTGTTGGATTTTTATATGCTTCTTCTTTTTTCAGAGTAACTTGCAAGAGGAAGTTTAATTAAGACAAGCTACAGACCCCACCACTGCAGCTAGGTGTTGCATCCACAACTATAAATCATCATTTCCCTCATTTACCACATTCTAGATTTCCTTGACCTTCTTTTAGCACCTCTGCTGGTCTAGGCAGCTTATTTGGTGGAGCGGTCCACACCCTCACCCTTGGAGATCTCAAACCCTGGCCACTATACACTTCTCAGGCTGTGGCTGATGCACTTTTATATTTATTATCAAAATGGAGCAAGGGAGTGCCAAAAGATCCCAAATAGATTGCCTGGGTTTCGGATAGGTTTTTGCCAACACCTGTTATGCAGCAATTCTCTTTCTGATGCTTAGGGTATTCTAGCATTGAAAAAAGCTTATTGTTTACTTGCTTGTTGATAATTTGCCATGAAGATCCTAGGATGACTGGGAAGTAGTCATGGCTTAAAGTTTAAGGTGACACTTACTGTGTGTGTCCCCCGGTGAAATCACTTTTCCTTCTGTGAACCAGAGCTAAATCCATAAAGCCTAGACTTGGAATATGGGAAGCCCAAATTCCTCAAGTGGACCTTGAGAATAAAAGCATAATCATTCCAATTTCCACTTATTCTTGGATCTGTGTATTCTTACTGTTGGATATATCATGGGTAACCATACAATGATAACTGATTCGTGTGATTGATTTAGGGTATATGTATTTTGCCATGGAAGGGAAGTCTCATCTTTGCAGAGTATCATGTCCAAGCTGGTTTCAGTTACCAGGTCAACAGGCATCTCCATCACTCTGACAGTAAAACAGATTCTGAGAAATCTTCATTCTGTTTTCCAAAGTGGCTGCATCAATTTACAATCCCACCGACAATGTATGAGGGTTGTCTTTTCTCCACATCCTCATCAATGCTTGCTATTTCTTGCATTTTTAATCAATAAAAAACAAGTTTTAAAAATTATATACTTAGAAATTCCATAAATAGTAGGAAATTTTGAAATACTTTGAAAAATTATCCAAAAATAAAGAATATATCACAAGCATTTTTAGGAAATATCTTGAATTAAGTGATAGTGAAAAGAAAATATATTAAAAATTGTGAGAGCCTGCTAAAGCTTTGCTTAGAGGAAATTGCCTAGTTTTAAATACCTATATTGAAAACAAGAAAAGAATGACTTCCATGGCTGTCCAGTGGTTAAGACCTCATGCTTTCACTGCACAGGACATGAATTTGAGCCCTTATAGGGACTTAGCAGCAGCAGCAGCAGCAGCAGGGGAACCAAAACCCCGTATGCTGCATGGCACTGCCCCAAAAAAGAAATAAGAAAAGATTAAAATGTTAATGGTTAACGTCAGGAAGCTGTTGTTCTTCAGTCACTCAGTCGTGTCCGACTCTTTATGACCCTATGGACTGCAGCACACCAGGCTTCCCTGTCTATCATCATCTCTCAGAGCTTGCTCAAACTCATGTCCATTCAGTTGGTGATGCCATCCAACCATCTCATCCTCTGTCGCACCCTTCTTCTTCTGCCTTCAATCTTTCCCAGCATCAGGGTCTTTTCCAATGATCAGCTCTTTGCATCAGGTGGCCAAAGTACTGGAGTTTCAGTTTCAGCATCAGTCCTTCCAATGGATATTCAGGGTTGATTTCCTTTAGGATTGACTAGTTTGATCTTGCAGTCCAAGGAACTGTTAGGAGTCCTCTCCAGCACCATGGTTAAGCAAACTGAAACCAAAACAAGTAGAAAGAAATAAAGAAATAAGGTAAATGTCTAGAAAAATAAAAGCAAACATTAGTGAAGTAAAAGTTGGGTTTTCAAAAATTAGTAAAATTGACCAAATCATAGGAAAAATAATTTTTAAAAAGGAAACAAAAGATCAATATCAAAAGTGAAAGTAATCATTCAGATACAATAGACTTTATAATGATAATGAAAATATACTATGAAGTTATATGCTAATAAACTTAACAGTTTAGATAAAGTGGATAAATTTCTTAAAAAAACACAATATCAAAACAAAATAAAGAAGAAAAATAGCCCTACATTTATTGAAGAAATTTTGTCTTAGGAGCAGGGCAAGCTTTGTCAGGCTCCAAGAAGATAGTTGTAAGCAGGCCTTTTTGGGAAACTGGGGGCTGAAGTTGATTCTTTAGGATGAAATGAGGTCACAACTGATTCAATGCAGAGAAGAGAAGACTATCCTTTAGATGGAGAATAGGAAAGGCATACTGGTTTTCAGGAAAAGGGCAGGCCTGCTCAGGAGTCTCTGGAGCCCTGGATCTTTACAAGGTTTCCACTCACCAAGGAGAAATAGAAGCGGGGGAAGATTCACCCTATGAAGCCAGTAAGCTGGTCCCCTTGATGTTCATCTCACCTTTTTTTCCATTTACTTAAGACTTTTTCACCTTTCTTATCCTGATTTTGTGCTCACATGACCTTTTGTTCTCTCCACTAGTTACTTAGTTTCTTTGCAGCCACAATATGTCAGTCACTTGACACTGCAGACCTCCCAATGAAACAAAACTCATCTTTCCCAGGGTTCGGAGGGAGAGGAGGTAGAACTGACCCAGAAAGTGTTTCTGGCTAATCCCACCAGCTGAGCTGAACCAGCCATTGAACCGGACACCTGGCATGGAGAAAAAGAAAGCCATATATATATATATATATTTATCATAGCTTTTCTGCATCAGCTTAACGGACAGAGTGACACCTGACGTCAGATAACCTTGTGTCTCATATAAGGAGATATTCAAGATTCAGCATCTAATTGGTGTTTGAACTTCAGAAAGTTTCCTTTTATATAGAGTCTGATGGCAGAGAAGATGTTAAAAAGCGTTTCTATTGGCTCGGAAGATGGCAGCGTCAGGGGATGGGATTATATGAACCCNTAACCTTGTATCTCATATAAGGAGATATTCAAGATTCAGCATCTAATTGGTGTTTGAACTTCAGAAAGTTTCCTTTTATATAGAGTCTGATGGCAGAGAAGATGTTAAAAAGCGTTTCTATTGGCTCGGAAGATGGCAGCGTCAGGGGATGGGATTATATGAACCCTTTTGTGCTGTAAGAGCCTCCATTAAGCGCCCAGAGGACTCCTCATGTAGTTTGGGGAAACTGAAGCTGTTACCCAAAGACAAGAGGATCAGAGAACCATGAACGGACACTGCTTTCTCCAGGGACTTGTCTGTCTGCTCTTTAGCGTCCTATCGTGTACTCAAGGTAAGTGTTCTTAAATTCAGCAGACACACTGGATTAGCCATAAGATTCTAGGGGAATGATCTGTGGGACTGTAAGGACAATACCTTTCTATCTGTTGACCATTTGGTTTTGACCCAATGTGATCCTTAGTGATGGTGAGTGCTGATTTTTCTCCCTTGGGGCTCAGTTTTTCAAGTTAAGCAGTGATATGCTGCAGAGATATAAATTCTATTCACAGACCTAACTGTTTTTAGCCCTCCCCAAGTGCACCTAACAGCTCAGAAAATGTCTGACCACTTCTCAGTTTTCCTCTAATGGATTATGGCTGAGGGACTGCCTCTGTCTGGGTCTCTGATCTGTCCTTCCCATACTTTATATTACATCTCTCCCCACCAGTTCAGTATTTCACATCTTTTAGACTGTGGACATGTGTGTGTGTGTGTGCACATGTGTGTTTATGTATGTATGCAATAAGTGTATGCATACATATGTGTGGACTTCCCGGTGGCTCAGTGATAAAGCATCTGCCTGTCAATGCAGGAGATGCAGGTTCGATCCTTGGGTGGGTAAGATCCCCTAAAGAAGGGAACGGCTACTCACTCTAGTGTTCTTGTCTAGGAAATACCATGGATAGAGGAGCCTGGTGGGCGTTCATGCGTTCACAAAGATTCAGACACGACTTAATAAATAAACAACAACATACATATGTGTGTGCATGTGTGTGTGTCTGTATATGTGAGATAAGGGAATGGGTAAAGGTGAATTGGAAGAGTATGTATAGGCTAAATGTGTGAACAGAAAGACATCTGCCCAGTGAAAGCTGATGTTTTAGATAGGAGTCCATAGAACTTCCCTGGTGGCACAGATGGTAAAGAATCTGCCCACAGTGCAGGAAACCTAGGTTTGATCCCTGTGATGGGAAGATCCCCTGGAGTAGGAAATGGCAACCCACTCCAGTATTCTTGCCTGGAGAATTCTGTGGACAGAGGAACCTGGTGGGCTACAGTCCATGGGGTTGCAAAGAGTTGGACATGACTAAACGACTAACACTTTCAGTTCACTTTCCATAGCACTCACACTCTCTAAGCCAGACTGCTGGATTTGGTGGTAGCAATGGTAATGATGGTGATGATATGTGTGTATGTATGTATGGTGAGGGCAAATATGGAAATCTTCCTTTCTGTGAGGAAAGCCCTCTCAGTAGAAACTGTAATTACACCCCTGGATTAACCCTGCATTTGCATTCGAACTCTGACTTTCTTTTTCTTCCCCACAAACAACCCACAGCTCAGATGTTTTTCTGCTTTTCTGTAGTCTTTCCCTAGCATAGGATTTGGCTGGACTCTATCTTCCTGCCTGTAATATTTTCCCTTCCTACCTCTTGGATCAGCGGTCCTCCAACCCCATTGTGCAAAGGAAAAAAACTAACACCAAATGCAGGTGCCATCAATGGCCTGATGCATTGAAGGCAGAAGAGGGATTTAGTCTTAGAGATTTGATGATGTTCCCCACTGAGGCAGGTCAGTTTTTCCCTGCCTCAGTGGAGAGCACAAGCTTTTTCTGTGACATCTTAATGGGTCAGATATTTAGCAAGAACTCTGTGTTTGTGAATGTCCCTGTGGTGAATATTCTCACTTGTCGTTCCCACAGATGCTGTATGAAAGTTGGTCTTCACTGTACCCTTAAATCAGGAGAGTCCAAGATACCTGCTTTGAGTTCCTGAAATTAGAATGAGCTAGTCACATGCCTGGAAAGTCAGCTTTTCCAGGTTAGCCCTTGGTCCTGTCTGCTTTAGCAAAGCTCATCTCTCCATCCCTTCCTGATCCCACATTCCCTCCTTATTTCA
>SJYA01000782.1:0-18617 GCA_006410615.1 Neotragus moschatus | reverse complement strand
AGTCAGCTCCTGGTCTTGTTTTTGCTGACTGTATAGAGCGTCTCCATCTTTGGCTGCAAAGAATATACTCAATCTTGTTTTGGTACTGACCACCTGGTGATGCCCACGTGCAGATACTCTCTTGTGTTGTTGGTGAAACTCTATTCTTCGTTGCCTACCTCCTTCTGTGCTCCATGGCCAAATCTGGCTGTCACTCCAGGTGTCTCCTGACTTCCTGCTTTTGCATTCCAGTCCCTTATAATGAAAAGGGCATCTCTTTTAGGTGATAGTTCTAAAAGGTCATGTAGGTCTTCCTAGAAGGGCAACTTCAGCTTCTTCAGCATTACTGATTTGGCGTAGACCTGGATTACTGTGATATTGAATGGTTTGCCTTCATGTATGTGACCCCCATTTAAAGATATTATTAAAACACTGTTCCACCTTTGAATTTGGTTCAGTTCAGTTCAGTCACTCAGTCATGCCTGACTCTCTGTGACCCCATGGACTGCAGCACACCAGGCTTCCCTGTCTGTCACCAACTCCCAGAGCTTGCTCAAACTCATATCCATCCAGTCAGTGATGCCATCCAACCGTCTCATCCTCTGTCATCTCCTCCTCCTGCCTTCAATCTTTCCCAGCATCAGGGTCTTTTCTAAGAGTGAGTTCTTCATATCAGTCGGCCAAGGTATTGGAGCTTCTACTTCAGCTCAGTCCTGCCAATGACTCTTCAGGATTGATTTCCTTTAAATTGACTGGGTGGATCTCCTTGCCATCCAAGGGTCTCTGAGAGTCTTCTGCAACACTACAGTTCAAAAGCATCAATTCTTCAGCACTTAGCTTTCTTTTAAACATGCTCAATTAATTGATAAGTTTCTCTTTCGGCCCTGACACAATGCTGCGGCATCTTAGTTCCTGGACCAGGGCTGAACCTAGGCCCTAACAGTGGAAGTGCAGAATCCTAACCTCTGGACAATCAGGAAATTCCCTAATCTATAAATCTTCACGCAAGTTTATCACATGTAAAGTGATAAGTTTATGTCACATTGTGGAGACATAAATGCCAAAAGCAGAGTGACTCCTNTTTGATTTTCAAAAACAAGCAGCTTATCACCAACAAATATGTCACAACGAACACTGCAAATCTCTATCTCCATGGATGCACAAGACAAACCACAAAGTACCTACATGTGGCTTATTAATAAGTCTTAATCAAACCCAGCTGAGGAGACAGGATATTCATATGGCTTATCATTGCCAGTTTTTTTCATTAAAATCACACATCAAAAAAAAAAATCACACATCAATATTAGAGGAAGAAAATTTCCAATTAAAAAAGTACAGCTGCACCATCGATATGACCTAAGGAAGGAGATTAGGCGCCAAAAGATTTCTTTGGCTTAAAATAACAGGCAGCTTAATTAGTCTTTCACTTTTTGAAGGAGAGTCCTCTTGGGCTGGTCTGGAAAGATGATGTGGAGACCAAGACAACTCAACTGTTGTGCACAGCAGTTAGAACTGTGAACTGATCATTTTGGCTAATGTTGCTCTTTGAGTCCCTTCTTGTTACTGTTTGTGAATCTACTGTAGGTTTTTGCATTTTTGTTGCTGCATGGCTCACATAAAACATCTTAGAGGGACAACAGTATCT
This sequence comes from Neotragus moschatus, assembly GCA_006410615.1. Taxonomy (NCBI): domain Eukaryota; kingdom Metazoa; phylum Chordata; class Mammalia; order Artiodactyla; family Bovidae; genus Neotragus; species Neotragus moschatus. The sequence continues at coordinate 16,990 of SJYA01000782.1, read as the reverse complement.
ACTACACTGATAACAAGTTAATTCCAATGACATGCAGAAGCTCTACCTTTTTATCCCCTTCTACCCATTTTGTTTTTGATGTCAAGTTACCTCTCTCTATATTGTATATCCACTAACAAAATATTTTTCTCTATAAATATTTTAATACTTTCTTTAGACTAAAGTGAACTGGTTAGCACACTACCATTTTACAGTGTTAGAGTATGCTGAATTGGATTCAATATTTACATTTACAAGTCTGTTGCATATTTCTATTTCTTTCATATAAAAATTAGCATCCTTCATTTAGTTTGAAGAATTTCCCTCAGCAGTCTTGTAAGACAAACCTAATGTTGGTGAACTCCCTCAACTGTTATTTCCCTCAACAGGATATTCATGATTTGACTTTATATCGGGAAAGTCGTTATATCGTATTCATTTATGAAAAACAGCCTTCCTGAGAAAATTATTCTTGGTTGGCAGGTTTTTTTTCCATAAGATTGAATATATCACCCTTCCTCTCCTGGACTGTCAGGTTTCTACTGAGAAGTCCACTGATATTTTTAAGGGAATTTCTTTTTAGTGAGCATTTACTTTTCTCTTGCTGCTGATAGAATTCTCTCTTTTTCTTGATTACAAGTCATGTGTCTTGGGGGTGATCATTTTGAATGAACTCTGAGGAGTGACCTATTAGCTACCTGAACTTCGATGTCTAAATCTCATCAGATTTGGGACTTTGCTGGTATTATTTCTTGAAGTACAATCTTTGTCCCTTTCTCCCTCTCTTCACCTTCCGGGACTCCAATAATGTGCAGGTTGTTTCTGTGAATGTTACCCCATAGATCACACAGGTTCTTTCACACTTTTTCATTCCTCTTTTCCCTTGCCCCCTGGCTGGGTAATCTCAATGGTCCTGCCTTCTAAGTTACAGAGTCTTCTGCTGTTGTTGATGGTCTAGGTAGCATTTTTCATTTTGTTGCATTTCTTTCACTGTAGTCTTAAGCAACCGATCCAACCAGTCCATCCTAAAGGAAGTCAGTCCTGAATATTCATTGGAAGGACTGATGCTGAAGCTGAAACTCCAATATTTTGACAACCTGATAGGAAGAACTGACTCATTAGGAAAGACCCTAATGCTGTGAAAGATTGAGGGCAGGAGGAGAAGGGGACGACAGGACATGAAACGGTTGGATGATGGCATCACCGACTCAATGGACATGAATTTGGGCAAGCTCTAGGAGTTGATGATGGACAAGGAAGCCTCGTGTGGTGCAATCCATGGGGTTGCAAAGAGTTGGACACGACTAAACAATTGAACTGAACTGAATCTTAAGCATCTGAATTTCTGTTTGGTTCATTTTTCTGTTCTGTTCTTTTTGTTATTCTCTTTGCCTCACTGCAAAGCTTGAGGGATCTCAGTTCCCCTACTGACATTGAATCCAGACCACAGCAGCAAATGCATCGAATCCTAACCACAAAACCATCAGCAAACTCCCTGTTTACTTCCTTTTTTATGATTTCTATCTCTGTTTAAAAAAATCTGAATTTATTCTGTGAAGTAACACCCTAGCTCTACGATTACTGAGCCCTAGCTCAACAATTACTGAGCCTGAGCTCTAGGACCCGCAAATCACAAATAGGAGGCTATGCTGCAAGCCCTGAGCCTGGATGCCTAGAACCTCTCAACAATAAGAGAAGCCCTCGCACAGAGAAACCTGTTGCCCACAAAGAAGCGTAGTGCCTGCTTGCTGCATTTAGAGAAAGCCCATGTGCAGCAACAAAGACTCAGTGCAACCAAAAATTAAAAACAATATTAATGATGATGAGAATTTTTTCATCTTATTTTCTTCATATATCTCTTCCTGAATTTAATCGTTTATCTGTGTTTTCTTGGAGTTCACTGAGCTTCTTGCATGTGTGCCTTATTTCATCATATGTCATCTATTTCATCACTTCCCAAGTGAATAGCCATGTGAGCTGCCCTGGAAGAAGCCCTGGGCATCTTCCCATCGCCAAGCACAGCCTAGAACTATAAAGATTGCAAGCGTGAGTGTAGGTTGGAGCCCTAGAAACCATCCAGAGTCATCAACCAAGTAACTGGGTGGGTCCAGCTCACAACCAGGCCAGCACTCTCAGGTTTTATCTTAGTTCAGCAGCTTCTCCGCATGTCCACAATGGAATTGGCCAGGGGGTGTGGGTGCAGGGGGGTTGTGGGGGTAGTGCTGTGTAAATGTAGTCTTTACTTTGCCATTTCTTCATGACAGCTCTCTCTACCCTGAGGAGTCACAGCAGGATCACAATTACATTTTCAGTAGTAACCAAATTAAAGCAATCTTGAAACATCTGAAAAATAGATGTTTTCAAAGAAGCCTCTTGGTCTGAAATTCTTCCTCTAAGAGATGAGTCATGTCAGATGCCTCTATCCATATCTCTGAAACAAACAGCCAAATGTTCCTGATCTTTCTATCTATCCATTCTTCTGGATCCCCTCTGCCTAGGTCTCCACTATCTTGTCCTCTTGTCCCACCTGAATACAGGGTGTAGGTGAGCACCAAGTTACTGTCCATCAACTTGAAGATATATATGAACTGATATAATTCACTTAGAAGGAGATATCTTTGGAGAGACAAGAAATAGCAGCATCCTGAAGAAATAGTGGGAAGAGATGGAGAAGAAAGAATGGATTTATAAGGATTGGGTAATCAAGTAGACATGGAAGACGAGCAAAGAGGTATCTGTAAAGGAATAAAAGAGAGATGAAAAAGGAAGAGGTAGTTATGTACAGTTAGATTTTTAATTGGCCTGTGAATATTGAGGCAGGATAAGGAAAGCTGTATCCATTCTTTCCCACCAGCCAACCTTCCACTTTGAAGCTCACACGCAGTCTGAGGTTCAAGAACAAGTTACAAACTCAGAGATGTTCAGAACTGGTTTTTTCCCCATGAGATCATCTTGTTAGGAAGGGGTGTGTCAATGTAGACCAAGTTTACATCCTTTCTAAAGAAGAGTGACCTGGAGCACTTGTGAGCATGCCCTCATTAGCCTCTAAGACAGGTGACAAAGCAGGTCAGCTCACTCATCTTGCATTTCCTTTGAGGAAGATGGCATTTGAGGACCAATCCTCTAAAAGTATTTGACATGGAACTTGTTAAACTGACAGCACAACAAAAAGTTAATTTATTCAGAATATTTAATTTTGAGCAATTTTCATATGACACAATTACAGGTCAGCACTACTCTATTGAAATACAGGCAATTAGAATATCTGAGGCTTCATCTCATATTTAATACAGCATCACGAGAAAGTCACTGGGGTTGCTCCCAGGGCACTGAGTTCAACATCATCATACCCAGCATCCCCTTTCTTCCCCTGGAGCAGCCAGAAGCTCTCTTCTCCTTCCCCGGGATCAGCAGCCTCTCTGGAGAAGTTCAGACAAGAGCCTGAAATAGAAAAGAGAAGTTTGATTAGAATTGAGACACGAGGATGGGACAGAACCCTCTGGTGGAAGGGAGTCAAGCAAGTGCTTATGAGAAAGCATCCCTGGGACCCAGGGGTGGGGAGGGAGGCTCAGGCCTTTTCACATGAGTCCCAGTGAGGATGGATCCCAGCTGTCCTCTCAGATCCAGTTCATGTGGTCTCCTGGGCCTCAGTGCATGTGGAAATCCTGCATCACAGGACACCTGTGCTCAGGAGCTCTGGGAGACCTGCTTCCAGGCAAGACAATACCAAAGAGATGCCAGCAATCGTAAAAATCATAAAAGGGAATTTAAATATTCTCCTTTCACAGATGATAGATGCAAATTCACAATAAGAGGGAGACTGGAAACAGGAAAATCCTGAATTCCTCACTCATAACCCAAGTCTGCTCTTACCTGACTTGACTCCTGTTCCCAAATGTCCACAAATAGTATCACAGGTGCAGCCACAGATATCTCCTCCCCAGAAACTACACAGGCCCTCAGATGAAGAAATATTCTTTTCTAGACAATGAGTGTCTTCTCGCAGCTACTGAAATATCAATTCATTGTGATCCACACAGTCAAAGGCTTTGGCATAGTTAATAAATCAGAAATAGATGTTTCTCTGGAACTCTCTTGCTTTTTCGAAGATCCAGTGAATTTTGGCAATTTGATCTCTGGTTCCTCTGCCTTTTCTAAAGCCAGCTTGAACATCTGGAAGTTCATGGTTCAAGTATTGCTGAAGCCTGGCTTGGAGAACTTTGAGCATTACTTTACTAGCGTGTGAGATGGGAAAAGGCAATAGCACCCCACTCCAGTACTCTTGCCTGGAAAATCCCATGGACAGAGGAGCCTGGTAGGCTGCAGCCCATGGAGTCACCAAGAGTCGGACACTACTGAGCGACTCCCCTTTCACTTTTCACTCTCATACATTGGAGAAGGAAATGGCAGCCCACTCCAGTGTTCTTGCCTGGAGAATCCCAGGGATGGGGAAGCCTGGTGGGCTGCCATCTTTGGGGTCACACAGAGTCAGACATGACTGAAGTGACTTAGCAGTAGCAGTTACTAGCGTGTGAGATGAGTGCAATTGTGTGGTAGTTTGAGCATTCTTTGGCATTGCCTTTCTTTGGGATTGGAATGAAAACTGACCTTTGCCAGTCCTGTGGCCACTGCTAAGTTTTCCAAATTTGCTGGCATATTGAGTGCAGCACTTTCACAGCATCATCTTTTAGGATTTGAAAGAACTCAACTGGTATTCCATCACTTCCACTAGCTTTGTTCCTAGTGATGCTTCCTAAGGCCCACTTGACTTCACATTCCAGGATATCTGGCTCTAGGTTAGTGATCACACCATCGTGATTATCTGGGTATGAAGATTTTTTTGTATAGTTCTTCTGTGTAATCTTGCCACCTCTTCTTAATATCTTCTGCTTTTGTTAGGTCCATAACATTTCTGTCCTTTATTGTACCCATCTTTGCATGAAATATTCCCTTGGTATCTGTAATTTTCTTGATGAGATTTCTAGTCTTTCCCATTCCATTGTTTTCCTCTGTTTCTTTGCATTGATCAGTGAGGAAGGCTTTCTTATCTCTCTTGCTGTTCTTTGGAATTCTGTATTCAAATGGATATGTCTTTCCTTTTCTCCTCCGGTTTCACTTCTCATCTTTTCTCAGCTATTTCTTTGGCCTCCTCATGTCTGAGGAGGCCTCTGAGGTGGCCATTTAGCCTTTTTGCATTTCTTTTTCTTGGGGATGGTCTTGATCCCTGCCTCCTGTACAATGTCACGAACCTCCGTCCATGATTCATCAGGCACTCTGCCCATCAGACTTAATTTGCTGAATCTGTGTGTCACTTCTACTGTACAATCATAAGGAATTTGATTTAGGTCATACCCGAATGGTCTAGTGGGTTTCTCTACTTTCTTCAATTTAAGTCTGAATTTGGCAATAAGGAGTTCATGATGTGAACCACAGTCAGCTTCCAGTCTTGTTTTTGCTGACTGTATAGAGCGTTTCTGTCTTTGGCTGCAAAGAATATAAACAATCTGATTTTGGTACTGACCACCTGGTGATGCCCACGTGCAGATCCTCTCTTGTGTTGTTGGCAAAACTCTCTTGGCCTTTGCCTGCCTCCTTTTGTACTCCATGGCCAAATCTGGCTGTTACTCCAGGTGTCTCCTGACTTCCTACTTTGCATTCCAGTCCCTTATAATAAAAAGGACATTTCCTTTAGGTGATAGTTCTAAAAGGTCGTGTAGGTCTCCATAGAATGGCATCTTCAGCTTCTTCAACATTACTGATTCGGTGTAGACCTGGATTACTGCAATATTGAATGGTGTACCTTCATGTATGTGACAATGCAAAGATATTATTAAAACACTTGTTCCACCTTTGAATTTGGTTCAGTTCACTTCAGTCACTCAGTCATGCCTGACTCTCTGTGACCCCATGGACTGCAACACACCAGGCTTCCCTGTCTATCAACAACCCCAAGAGCTTGCTCAAACTCATATCCATCGAGTCAGTGATGCCATCCAACCGTCTCATCCTCTGTCATCTCGTTCTCCTCCTGCCTTCAATCTTTCCCAGCATCACGGTCTTTTCTAAGACTGAGTTCTTCATATCAGTTGGCCAAGGTATTGGAGCTTCTACTTCAGCTCAGTCCTACCAATGACTCTTCAGGATTGATTTCCTTTAAATTGACTGGGTTGATCTCCTTGCCATCCAAGGGTCTCTGAAGAGTCTTCTCCAACACTACAGTTCAAAACCATCAATTCTTCAGCACTTAGCTTTCTTTCAAATACGCTCAGTTAATCAATAAGTTTCTCTTTCGGCCCTGACACAATGCTGCAGCATCTTAGTTCCTTGACCAGGGTTGAACCTAGGCCTTAGCAGTGAATGTGCAAAATCCTGACCTCTGGACCACCAGGAAATTCCTTAATCTATAAATCTTCACGCAAGTTTATCACATGTAAAGTGATAAGTTTATGTCACATTATGGAGACATAAATGCCAAAAGCAGAGTGATTCCTCACTCCTTGAAAGGAGTCTGACAGCATTAAATATGGCATATGGTCAAGATGATGCTACCAAATGTATGAGATTACCCCTATTTTGAATCTCTAGGGAGGCTGCGCATTGAGGAGCACAAATTCACTCTTTCCAGATAGAAAGATTGCAGGAGATCAACTGACCCCACTCACCAGTCTGAGAGGACCTCACCCATCCTCCTTCCCTGGGGCCACTTCCTCCTCGTTCTCCTGAGAGGCAGGAGGAGTTCCAGGCACTGGTACTTCCTCAGCATCATCATAATTTTCAGCAGGGACATCAGTATGATCTGGGGGTTCCAAGAGCAGACAAGGGAATGTATGAAGCCGCAGTAAGTGGGTTATTCTGGGGAATACCTAAGATACCTTCTGACCCAGAGTTTCTGAGTTTCTGAATAGAGACACCAGTCACTCCTTGTTTCAAAAGGCTTTTTTCTCTAAGACCATGTTTCATTTTGGTGTGTCCATAAGCCAAATCATGATTCTACATATCTTAATATTTGCTGATGGAAACTACATATCTCAAAGCAACTCTTCCACCCTTGAGCATTGCTAAAGGACTTGGACAAATTGTGCTTTACTGATGTTATTTTTTTTAAACATTGTGTGTCTGTGGTGATTCTGGACACAGAGACCATCCCCGACATGAGACATCACAGAACAGCGAGAGAAGGAGAAGGACGAACCCCATCTGGGCACAAGGGATGCCTCTGGTCCGTCAAAGGAAAACCATTCCCCTTAAATCTCTGAGGGAAACTCTCCTCCCCAAAGCCCAGTCGAGGCAAGTCCACCTGTATATCCTAGAGTGGACCTGTAGCCACTGCTGTCCTCACCATCTCTGGTGTAATACGGCAGTTTAGTCAGTGAGAAATCTGACGAGAAGCCTCATGTGGAGACAAACATCACAAAACACACAGAATGACCCTCCCCACACCCACAGGACCTGTGTTAAGGCTGCGAAGGGACAGGCCTGGCTTCTGCAGTGTAGACAGACACTGGGAGACCATGGGGCTCTGAGAGACCATCCTGCCTCTATGGAGGAGCCGTCTCTGTGAGCCTTGGGCACACATGGGGTCTGCAGAGGCTGAGAAGATGTGCACAGCACATAGGTGACAACAACCAGAGATCCCAGGAGGGCAGACAGAGACACTCACCTGGGCTGCCCAGACCTTCCTTCTGTGTCAGAAGGTAATCGAGTTCCTCATACACAGCTTCAGCAAGAGCATCTTCATAGCTAGATAAGGCTGAGAGATCACCCAGCATGTCAGAGAAGCTTCCCCAGATATCCCGATCCAGCCAGCCCACCTTCATCTCCCTCGTGCTCACATGGGGGCTGCCAGGACCTCAGCATCGTCTCCTACCCCCATGCACCATGTCAATACCTTCTCCCCTCGTCTGACCCTGATTACAGCTCAGCACCAACTCGGTCTGGTCTCACAGGAGAGGCCATGACTCATGAGAGTTCACACCCCAGTCCTAAGAACCTCTGTCTACTCAGCCCTTAGAGCTCAGCATGGAGCACATGGAGTCTGCAATGGAGCACATGGAGTCTGCAACTCAGAACAGTACCTGCCCCAGGTTCCCCTCCTCACACCTGCCCCATCTCCGGCCTGCACACACTCTCCCTAGTCCCCAGTTCCCCCTGCAGCCCACCTCTGCGCTCTGCTTTCCATCTGAGCAGCTGAATCATCAGGATGACAAGGACCAGGAAGAGAAGGACTCCCAGGATGAGGCAGAGGACCCCAGGCAGGGAAGAGATGCCAGGGAGAGGATTCGAGGTTGTTCTGGTCCCTAGAACAGGAAAAATGGCTGGAGATAGTCTTGGGCACAGAGAAATCTCCTGTGTCAGCATTTTCAGGAGCTCCAGACAATGGCGTCTCACCTCAGACAGTGTCAGGGCTCCCCCAGGTCTCGTCCTGAGACAAGTCAACTCCACTCTGGCCAGTGTGGCCCCGAGGGCAGAGCTGGGGACTGTCAGGGAGCTGCCCTGCCAAGACAGCCTCTGAAGACCCAGCTCATCCCTCCTCCTTGGGCTTCAGGAGACAGAGCATCAAACAATCCAGGGACCTGCATGTCACTGATGAGGAGCAACACTCAGGGGCAGGTGGGAGTTCCTGAGATTCTACAACATGGGAACTAGACTTCCTTGGCTCCAGCCATGAGAACATTTGACACTGGACATCAAGACAGAAGATTGTCCCAGTGTAATGCCCTGGCTGCTCCCCAACAGCCACAGCTCAGACTCATTCCTCTTGTGAGCTGTCAGAGAGCCTGCAGGACAGGTCCTCAGTATTTGAGTATTCTCCCTTGCCCATGGATGGATCACAGTACCTGCTGTAGTCATGGGCAATGTTGTCCTTACACCTAAAGAGAAAAATAGCAGTGTGGGGAAGAAGAATTGGCCAGAACGCAGGGCAAACATTTTCCCTCCTGAGCCTGAAATCACCCCTTAGTGTCCACAATGTCAGTGTTTAGTCCTCCCTGCTCCCTCATCCTAGATCAGAGCCCCAGCACCCAGGATGTCTGAACACAAAACTCCCCACCACACCCGGCCCAGCCCACTGCCCCCGCGCTGCCCCAGCTCACCTAGGGTGGACTCCTGAGCCCCTCACTCACCAGAGCACCTCACACCAGTATCCTCCTCGTGCTTGCAGTTGCTCTGCCCCGAGGGCTCCGCAGCACAGCCCCACAAAGAGGACTCCCGGCCCCCACACCGCACCTCATCCAGCCAGATGCTCCCATTTCCAGGGCCAAATATTGCAGCCTGCACAGCTTCCAGGGCCTGGCCACAGTCCAGCTGCTGACACACCACCTCAGCCTCTGCCAGGCTCCAGGAGTCATCGCACACGGTGCCCCACGAGCCGCTGTGCCAGACCTCCACCCACCCTGAGCACTCGCTGTCTCCTCCCCTGAGCCGGAGCTTCTCTCTGTCTGAAAAAGCAGCAGCCCCTCCTGTGACTGCCCTGGTGGAAGGAAGGAGCCCTTGGGAGCCACGGGGGAGGGGGCAGGGCTGACGTACCTGTGCAGGGGGCAGCAGTTGGACAGCTCTTGGGTCTTCGTCCTGCAACAAGAAGGAAACACTGGATCAGGAATAGCTGGGGGTGGTCTTGTCCCCAAATAAGATTATCTAAAGCCCTTGGATCAGTGCAAATGACACGTGAAAACAGGCTCGTTCATTAAAAACCTGGGCTGAAACTTTCACTGCATCTGATCACCAGCTGAAATTACTTTAAATATTTACTTGTTTATCAGTCTTCACACCCCACAGCAAATATAAACACAGACATCTATGAATGTACACACTCTCCTCTGAATGAAAGTTCCATTAGAAGGACCTTGTATATCTTATATGTGCCATGTTTCTGCTATTAGGACAGTGCCTGCACATTGTGTGCACTCATTCAACAAATATCTATGGAAAACCTTTTCTAAATACCTAGATAAGGGCTTGATAAATATTAAATGAATGAATACACAAATAAAATTCATTGAAATAAAATTTCTTTTTTTAAAATTCGTACTAATCAGAGAAATAGTAAACCAAATATAAAATAATGGTAACAGTCTATGATAATAATTCATATTTAAAATAATCAGTCCAGAAGCACAGAGTCAACTTATATTGAAAATCTCATGTACATAATTTTAATGGAAAATTATTAGATAGATTATAAACTACTCTTACCTATTATTCAGTGTGACAGTAAGCAAGTGAAGACTACTGTTGTGAAAGGAAACTTTCTTTTCTAAATTTATTTTTAATTGGGAGATAATTGCTCCACAATGTAGTGCTGGTTATGTGTGTGTGTGTGTGTTAGTCGCTCAGTCATGTCCAACTCTTTGTGACCCTCTGGACTGAAGCCCACCAGGCTCCTCTGTCCATAGGGTTTTCCAGCCAAACATACTGGAGTGGATTTCTAGTCACTTCTCCACTGGATCCTCCCTACCCAGGGATCAAATCCAGGTCTCCCACACTGGAGGCAGTTTCTTTGCTGTCTGAGCACCAGAAAAGCCTGTAGTGTTGGTTAGGAATCTCTTAAGAAGAAGTATACAGGAAAGACTTAGTAGAATTCTGAGAAGACATATGGACACATATATGTACACACTGAGTAAGCCAGAAATTTTTGCAATAGTTAAAAAACACCTGCTGAGAAAAATTTGTATTGAGAAGATGAAATAATAAACAAAAGACTGAAAATATATATAAAAGAATTGAAGCTGACATAAATATAAATTTATTTTATAAATATAAAAAAAGAAGGGTAAATAGTACCTCTCATAAAGTATCAATATTTCTATATTCTTTCCAGATCATCCTATCAAAACTCCTACCCACTCTATGCAGAAACCTCTGAGAAAACGATGGCAGGACCTCTGTGAGCAGGTTCTCATTTTCATGGTCAAAGACTTTACCACCTCTCAATTCACAGGGTTTAATTGTAGGAAAAACATCATCAATAAAAGATCTCATAGTTTAATGCCTCTTTGGCCTCCAAATGAAAAAGACAAAGAGATGAGCAAAGAGAGGCAAGGAAGGGAGTGAGCCTCTGCTTTTGAAGTATCTGATCGCACATTCTCCTAGCTATGGGTTTCAGGCATCATCCAGCATATCATTCAAGGTGTACTTGAATGGGGTATGTGTGTGTGTATGTGGAAGGGGTGGGAAGGAGAAACAGAAACAGAGAGAGAAATGTTGAAGGAATAAAGTGCTATGGTTTGACTATTTGTCACCCTCGCCAACATTTATTTATTTCATTCAAAATTTATTGCTGAAATCTCAATCCCCAATGTAACAGTATTTAGTGGTGGAGCCTTCGCAAATTCTTCCAAAATCAGAAGAAAAGAACACTTCCAAATTCATTTTCTGAAGCCAACATTAGTCTGATACCAAAGCCAGATAAGGACACCATGAGAAAAGAGAATTACGGGCTAATACTCTGATAAATACAGGTGCAAAAATCGTCAACAAAATATTACAAAACTGAATTTGACAATGCACTAAAAGAATCCAATTAAAATAAATAAATTTATAATAAACACAAACAAAAAGAATCATACACCATGACCAAGTGATATTTGTTCCAAGGATACAAGGACAGTTCAACATTCACAAATTAATCAATATGATACACTAAATAAACAAAATGAAGGTAAATATCATCCTCAAAGGATGCAGAAAAAGTGTTTGACAAATTCAACATCCACTTACAGTAAAAACTCTTTTACAAAGTAGGTATAGAAGGATTGCATCTCACCATAATTAAGGCCATATGAAAAGTACACAGCTAACATCATACTTGACTGTAACAAACCAAAAGCTTTTCCTCTGAAATCAGACACAAGACAAAAATGTCTACTCTCACCACTTTTATTCAACTTAGTTTTGGTAGTCCTATCCAGATCCATCAGGCAATAAAAAGAAAATCAAGATAACCAAATCTGAAAGGAAGAGGCAAAATTGACAGTATCTGCAGATTGAAAAGTGAAAGTGTTAGTCACTCAGTCGTGTCTGACTCTTTACCACCCCAAGGACTGCAGCCTGCCAGGCTCCTCTGTCCACTGGGATTCTCCAGGCAAGAGTACTGGAGTGGGTTGCCATTCCTTCCTCCAGGGGATCTTCCTGAGCCAGGGACTGAACCCGGGTCTCTTGCATTGCAAATGGATTCTTTACCATTCAGTGTCATAGGGAAAGAAACCCCCTTACATGATATTATATGTAGAAAACACTAAAGACTTCAGCAAAAATATGAGAACCAATACACTCAGTAAAGCTGTAGAAGAAACATCTGTATACAAAAATCATATGCATTTCTTTACACTAACAACAAACTGCTAAAAGAGAAACTGAGAAAACAATTCTATTTACATTTGCATGAAAATGAATAAAATGTCTAGGCATAAATTTAACCAAGGAGGTGAAAGATCTGTACACTGAAAGCTATAAACACATTGATGAAAGAAACTGAAGATGACTCAAATAAATGGAAAGACATTCTGTGCTCATGGATAGGGAGATCTAATATTATTAACATGCCCATACTGCCCAAAGCAATCTACAGATTCACTCCAATTCATATCAAAATTCCAATGGAAATTTTCACAGATACAGAAGAAACAATCCTAAAATTTGCATGGAACCACAAAAGACACTCAATACCAAAGCAATCTTGAGAAAGAACAACAAAGCTAGAGGCGTCATGCTTCCTGATTTCACACTATATTACAAAGCTATACTAATCAAAACAGTATGTCGTTGGTATAAAAATGAACACAGAGATGAATGGAACAGAATAGAGTCCATAAATAAGCCCACATTCCTATGGTCAATTAATTTTTGACAAAGAAGCCAAGAATATACAATGGGAAAAGGACAGTTTTTTCAGTAAATGGCATTGGGAAATCTGGACAGCCACATGCGAAAAATGAAACTGAACCACTATCTTACACCATTCACAAAAATTAACTCCAAATAGATTAAAGACTTGATCACAAGTCCTGAAGCCATAAAATTTCTACAGGAAAACATAGAAAATAAAATCCTTGACACCAGTCTTTGTGATGATTTTTTGATTTGTCACCAAAAGCAAAGGGAACAAGAGTAAAAACAAGCAGTTGTGGTGAGATAAGGCTAAGAAGCTTCTGCCCAATTAAGGAAACCATCAACAAAGTAAAAAAGCAACCTATGGAATTGGAGAAAATACTTGCATATTATATTTCTGGTAAGGATTATTATCTAAAATACACAAGGAACTCACAACTCATTAGCAAAAAAACAATCTGATTTTTTTTTAATGAGCAGAGAACACGAATAGACATTTTTTTCAAAGAATACATACAACTTGCCAATAAATACATGAAAATGTGTTCAGCACTATAAATCATCAGAAAATACAAATCAAAACCACAATGAGATATCACCTCATAACCTCTAGAAAGGCTTTTATCCAAAAGAAGAAATAACAGGAGTTGAGGAGAATGTGAAGAGACAGGAAAGCTTTTGCACAGTTACAGGGAATGTAGTTGACGCAGCCCCTATGGAAACAGTATTGAGGTACATCAAAAATTAAAAATAGAACTGCCATATGATTTAGCAATTTCACTTTGGAGTATTTATCTGAAGGAAACGAAAACACTACCTTGAAAACTCAGTGTTCACTGTAGCCACATATGTTCAGTTGCTAGGTTGGTCTGACTCTTTGCAACCCCATATATTGCAGCATGCCAGGCTCCTCTAACTCCCAAAGTTTGCTCTAACTAACTCCTCTAGTCCTTCACTAACTCCCAAAGTTTCCTCAAATTCATGTCCACTGAACTGGTGATGATATCTATCTCATCCTCTGTGGCCCCCTTCTTCTTTTGCCTTCACTATTTCCCAGCATCAGGGTCTTTTCCAGTGAGTCAGCTCTTCTCATCAGGTGGCCAAAGTACTGGAGCTTCAGCGTCACCATCAGTCCTTCCAGTGAATATTCAGGGTTGATTTCCTTTAGGATTGATTGGTTTGATCTCCTTTCTGCCCAAAGGACTCTCAATTCAACTGTGGCATCCAACCACCACAATTCAAAAGAATCAACTCTTTCTAGCTTCTTCTATAACCCGGCTCTCACGTCCAGAGATGACTACTGGAAAAATACAGCTTTGACCACATGGACTTTTGTCAGCAAAGCGACGTCTCTTTCTAATACACTGTCTAGGTTTGTCACAGAGGAGCAAGCCTCTTTTAGTCTCANCAAAAGAATCAACTCTTTCTAGCTTCTTCTATAACCCGGCTCTCACGTCCAGAGATGACTACTGGAAAAATACAGCTTTGACCACATGGACTTTTGTCAGCAAAGCGACGTCTCTTTCTAATACACTGTCTAGGTTTGTCACAGAGGAGCAAGCCTCTTTTAGTCTCATGGCTACAGTCACCGTCAGCAGTGATTTGGGAGTCCAAGAAAAGAAAACCTGTCACTGTTTCCACTTTCTCCCTTTTTATTTGCCACGAAGTGCTGATGATCTTAGTTTTTAGAATGTTGAATGTTGAGCTGTAAGCCAGCTTTTTCACTCTCCTCTTTCACCTTCAATGAGAGGCTCTCTAGTTCCTCTTCGCTTTCTGCCATTAGAGGGGTAGCATCTGTGTATCTGAGGTTGTTGATATTTCTCACAGCAATCTTGACTCCAGCTTGTGATTCATCCAGCCTGGCATTTCCTATGATGTTCTCTGCATATAAGTTAAATAAACAGGGNAAACAGTATTGAGGTACATCAAAAATTAAAAATAGAACTGCCATATGATTTAGCAATTTCACTTTGGAGTATTTATCTGAAGGAAACGAAAACACTACCTTGAAAACTCAGTGTTCACTGTAGCCACATATGTTCAGTTGCTAGGTTGGTCTGACTCTTTGCAACCCCATATATTGCAGCATGCCAGGCTCCTCTAACTCCCAAAGTTTGCTCTAACTAACTCCTCTAGTCCTTCACTAACTCCCAAAGTTTCCTCAAATTCATGTCCACTGAACTGGTGATGATATCTATCTCATCCTCTGTGGCCCCCTTCTTCTTTTGCCTTCACTATTTCCCAGCATCAGGGTCTTTTCCAGTGAGTCAGCTCTTCTCATCAGGTGGCCAAAGTACTGGAGCTTCAGCGTCACCATCAGTCCTTCCAGTGAATATTCAGGGTTGATTTCCTTTAGGATTGATTGGTTTGATCTCCTTTCTGCCCAAAGGACTCTCAATTCAACTGTGGCATCCAACCACCACAATTCAAAAGAATCAACTCTTTCTAGCTTCTTCTATAACCCGGCTCTCACGTCCAGAGATGACTACTGGAAAAATACAGCTTTGACCACATGGACTTTTGTCAGCAAAGCGACGTCTCTTTCTAATACACTGTCTAGGTTTGTCACAGAGGAGCAAGCCTCTTTTAGTCTCATGGCTACAGTCACCGTCAGCAGTGATTTGGGAGTCCAAGAAAAGAAAACCTGTCACTGTTTCCACTTTCTCCCTTTTTATTTGCCACGAAGTGCTGATGATCTTAGTTTTTAGAATGTTGAATGTTGAGCTGTAAGCCAGCTTTTTCACTCTCCTCTTTCACCTTCAATGAGAGGCTCTCTAGTTCCTCTTCGCTTTCTGCCATTAGAGGGGTAGCATCTGTGTATCTGAGGTTGTTGATATTTCTCACAGCAATCTTGACTCCAGCTTGTGATTCATCCAGCCTGGCATTTCCTATGATGTTCTCTGCATATAAGTTAAATAAACAGGGTGTCTATATACAGCCTTGACTAATTCTTTTCCCAATGTGGAACCAGTCAGTTGTTTCATGTCCAGAACCCACTGCTGCTATTTGATCTGCATACAGGTTTCTCAGGAGGCAGGTAAGGTGCTCTGGTATTCTCATCTCTTTAAGAATTTTCCACAGTTCATTGTGATCCACATGGTCAAAGGCTTTATGTAGTCAATGAAGCAGATGTTTTTCTGGAATTCTCTGGCTTACTCTATGATCCAACAAATGTTGGCAATTTGATCTCTGGTTTCTCTGCCTTTTCTAAACCCAGCTTGTACATCTCAGAAGTTCTCACTTCACTTACTGCTGAAGCCTGGCTTCAAAGACTTTGAGCATAACCTTGCTAGCATGTGAAATGAGCACAACTGTAAGGCAGTTTGACCATTCATTGGCATTGCCCTTCTTTGAGATTGAAATGAAAACTGACCTTCTCCAGTCCTGTGGCCACTGATAAATCTTCCAAATTTGCTGACGTATTGACTGCAGCACTTTAACAGTATTACCTTTTAGTATTTTACAGCAATATATATGAGTCAAACAATGTAAGTCTTCACTGATCAATGGATAAAGAAAATGTAATATAGACTTATATCCACCCATAAAAAGGAATAAAATCTTGCCAGTTTCAACAACATGGATGGACCTCGAGGGCATTAAGTGAAACAAATCAGACAGATAAAGAAAAATACCATATAATCTCATTTATCTGTGTAATATTAAAACAAAAAGCAAGTTCAGAGATGCTGAGTAGTTGGTGGCTGCCAGAAGTGGGAGATTTGGTGCAGGCAAAGGTAAGCAAAAGGTATAAATTTGAACTATAAAATTAATAGGTGAAGAGATATAACATAGAGCATGGTGACTATAGTGAATACTGTACTATTTGAAGGATGGCAAGAAAATACACCTTAAACATTCTCATCATGTAAGAAAAATATTTAACTATATATATGGATCCGTATATATGGATCTATACATACAAATCCATATATAAAGATATAACTAGACTTACTGTAGTGATCATTTATCAGTACACACAAACATATAAGCATTATGTACACAGCCAAAAATATAATGTATCAATTATATCAATTAAAAATTTTAATAAAGCAAGTTTGGAACATGTAGATTAAATTAGCTCCACCCAAACTTCATTTTATAAACTCAACTTAAACCATCACTTAGATTTTAAAATATCAAATCTCACTAAGAACATCCTACAGAGTTGGGAAAGACACAGAAA
>SJYA01000781.1:4805-22919 GCA_006410615.1 Neotragus moschatus | reverse complement strand
CGAGATGCTTGAAGAAGTGGTATTCAGTTGACGAGAGGTCAGGTGAATATGGCAGATGAGGCAAAACTTTGTAGCCCAACTCGTTAAACTTTTGAAGCCTTGGCTGTGTGATGTGTGGCCAGGCGTTGCCATGGAGAAGAATTGACAGCTTTCTGTTGACCAATGCCAGCTGCAGGTGTTGCAGGTTTTTAGTGCATCTCAGTGATTTGCTGAGCATACTTCCCAGATGTATGCTGGGATTTCACTGGGATTCAGAAAGCTGTAGTGGATCAGACTGGCAGCAAGTTTGGCCTTGGGAAGTGCTCTGCAGCTTCTTCTCAGTCCCACCACTGAGCTGGTCATCGCCAGTTGTTGTATAAAATCCACTTTTCGTCACAGGTCACAATTCAATTGAGAAATGGTTCATTGTTGTTGTGTAAAATAAGAGAAGATGATGCTTCAAAATGACAAGTTTTCTGATTTGTGGTCAGCTCATGAGGCACCCACCTATCGAGGTTTTTCACCTTTTGGCATTTGCTTCAAGTGCCAAACGACTGGAGAAAGGTCAACATTCAATTCTTAGGCAACTTCTCACGTAATTGTAAGAGGATCAGCTTTGATGATTGCTCTGACTGGTTGTTGTCAATTTCCGATGGCAGGCCATTGCACTCCTCATCTTCAAGGTTCTCATCTCCTCTGCAAAACTTCTTTTTTAAAAAAAATTATAATTTATTTGTTTTTGGCTTTGCAGGGTCTTTGCTGCTGCTCAGGCTTTTCTCTAGTTGTGACAAGTGGAGACTAGTCTTTGTTACAGTGCGCAGGCTTCTCATTGTGGTGGTTCTCATGTTACAGAGAACAAGCTCTAGGGCTTCTGGGCTTCAGTAGTTGTGGTTCCCAGGCTCGAGAGCACAGGCTCAATATTTGTGGTGCACAGGCTTAGCTGCTCTGCAGCACGTGGCATCTTCCTGGACTAGGGACTGAACCCGTGTCTCCTGCATTGGCAGGCGGATTCTTTACCACAGAGCCACCAGGGAAGCCCTGAAAACCTTCCTGAACAGCCACTGCACTATATGTTCATTAGCAGTTCCTGGACCAAATGCATTGTTGATGTTGCAAGTTGCCTCTGCTGCTTTATGACCCATTTTGAACTAGAATAATAAAATGACCTGAAACTGCTTTGTGTCTAACATCATGTCTATAGTCTAAAATACATATAAAATAAACAGCAAGTAATAAATCATTAGCAAAATAAAAAGNTATATGTTCATTAGCAGTTCCTGGACCAAATGCATTGTTGATGTTGCAAGTTGCCTCTGCTGCTTTATGACTCATTTTGAACTAGAATAAGAAAATGACTTGAAATTGCTTTGTGTCTAACATCATCTCTATACGCTAAAATACATATAAAATAAACAGCAAGTAATAAATCATTAGCAAAATTAAAAAGCAAGAAATACACATTAAGTCATGTGTAACATAACCACATTTATTTAAGAATACATTCCAATATCAAATGGCAAAAAAAAAAAAAAAATCAACAATGCGAAAACCACAATTACTTTTGCACCAACCTAACTGCAGGTCATATGGTAAGTGTCCTGGTTATAGTGCTGTGTAACAAATTTCCCCAAAAAATTTAGCCACTGGAGAAGAAAATATATACTTCATTTTGCTTAAGACTTCCTGAATCAGCAATTTGGGAAAGACTCAACAGTTCTGTCTTGGGGTCTTTCAGTGCTTGCACTTAGATATCACCTGGGGCTGCAATCAGCTTAGAACTTGACTGAACCTGTGGTTATATAAGGAAATTCCTTATAGTATTTTAGTGGTAAAGGGACATCATGACAGAAACCTAATCCAGAAAGATTTTATATGTTCAGAGAGAAATGAGACAGAATGAACTAAAAACTAGCATTGAGGGATTCCAGTTTAAGGTCATCTGGAAATGTTTATATTATTCTTCTAGCATTTCAGTGAGTCTAAAATTACATCAATTAAAAAAAAAATGTTAAAAGGTAAAAACAAGTCAGAGACAATGCATTCCTAGGACATCTTCCATAAAAGAAATATTAATAACATAAAATAATAAAATGCTTGGAAAAATGTAGAAGAAGGTGGACAAAACTTCTGAAAGAAATTCAAGACCTAGCTGAATGGAGGGAAGTATTATGTCAATGGCTTCCCAGATGGCTCAGTAGTAAAGAATCTGCCTGCCGGTGCAGAAGTGGACTCAATAGCTGGGTCAGGAAGAAGCCCTGGAGGAGGGCATGGCAATCCACTCCAGTATTCTTGCCTGGGAAATCCCATGGACAAAGGAGCCTGGCAGACTGCAGTCCATGGGTCTCAAAACAGTTGGACACAACTTTGTGACTAAACAACAATAAAAATTATGTCAGTGAATTGAGAGAACCAAAATTGTCAATGTCTGTCATTTTCAAATTTCTGTGTACATTAAATCTAATTTAATCAAAATACCCTTATGCTAATTTTTTAAGAAGTGTGAAAAATAACAAGCAGATTCCAAAATTTAGACAAAATACGAACACCAAGAATGTTGATGTATGGAAAACCAATACAGTATTGTAAAGTAAAATATTTAANGCCAATGAATTGAGAGAATCAAAATTGTCAAAGTCAGTCATTTTCAAATTTCTGTGTACATTAAATCTAATTTAATCAAAATACCCTTATGCTAATTTTTTAGGGAGTGTGAAAAGTAACAAGCAGATTCCAAAATTTAGGCAAAATACAAAACACCAAGAATGTTGATGTATGGCAAAACCAATACAGTATTGTAAAGTAAAATATAAAAAAAATTTAAAAAATAAAACTCATATATTACACACAAAAATAAAATAAAATAAGACTATCCTCAATGATGAAAAAAAAAACAAAAAACCACTAAGAATGACCAATACAGTCAGTAAGAAAAGGAACAAAGTTAAAGGAGTTAATATAAAGTAACCCCTGTGAATTAAAATTATCTAGACTTATTATAAAGTTATAGTAATTAAGAAAATGCAGTATTGGTGCAAAGATATACAAATGATACAGTGGAACAGAAACCAGAGTATTAAAAAGGACTCAGACATATGTGCTATTCTGCTTAAGATAAAGGTAGCACTGCAGTGGGGAAAACGTCTTTTCAGAAAAAGATTCTGTGTGAATTGGACGTCCATGTGAAACATGACTTATCTTACACAGATATCAATCCCAGAAGGAACATACAGTTACATGCAAGAGAAAAAGAAACTTTTGTAAGATACTCTAAGAGAATATTTTCATGATCTTGGAGTAGGGAAAGTTCTTTTCAAAGGATATAAGAAATATTAAATATACAGGGAAAAGTTGGTAAGTTATATTAATATTTCCTTCAAGTTAAAAGCTTGTTTCATCAAAGGATACTGTACCATTAGGAAAATGAAAAGACCAAACGTTAAACACACAAAATAAGTAACATATACTTGCACCCAAAGTCACTGTCATGCTACATTCTAGCATCATATTTATAACAGTCAAGAGTAGGAAACAACTCAAATCTCTAACATCAGTTGAATGGATCAATGGCCATGTTATCAATGAAAGCAACATTGTACAGTAATAAAAATGAATAAAGTACTGCTATAAACAACATCATGAGTGAATCCTAAACATAATGTTGAGTCGAAGAAGTAACACACAAAAGAAAACACACTGCATGATTTTATGTAAAGTTCAAAAACCGATAAAACACTCTGCAGTAGTAGAAGTTAGATAAGCAGTTTTCCCTGGAGAGGAGGGAGGCCACAGTTATTGGAGGCAACAGTGACTCTTGGTGCTGGGAATGTTCTCTTTGCTGCTCTGGGTACATGACTGAAGTCTACACATATTGCTTATACACTGTTTTCTATGATCATATGTCAATAACAATGTTGCTTTAAAATACATTATTCCCCTTCACACTTCTTGCCCTAATCTGAAAAATGAGTGAACAATGAGAAGCACCATATTTCGTCATGAAATATCTTCCAAAGCCAGTTTTCCCTTACTCTCTGCTCTTCAGGACATTTCACTCCAGGAGCATCCTAAGTACCAATAGCCCTTCTCTCTCTCTTACCTGAACAGATCACAGAGGCTGTGTTGCCATGGGAACAGTCAGGACCACCCAAGACAGTCACAGGGCAACTCCACAGGAAGGACTCCATCCCCGAGCAGTGAAATCGGACTGTTGAGATCTGGTCACCTTTCTCCACCAAGTGTGGTCCTCTGGGGGTGGAGATGGCGACTCCACAGCCAAGCTGACGACAGACAACATTGGCATTGGCCAGACTCCAGTGGGAGGCACAGAGCGCTCTCCATCGTCCAGAAATGTTCATCTCCACCTGCCCCTCACACTGAGAGGAGCCGTTCGTCATGAGTCGGACTTCTGAGTATGCTGGTAGAAGACAGAAATTCAGAAAAATCTCATGATTTCTCACTTGAACAAAGTGTGCAGGGAGGTTAGTCCTGACCTGCATCTCACCTGAACAAATAACCTGAGCAGCTCCACTGTGGTGACAAGTGCCCCCTGGACAGGGCACTCTGGGGCACTGCCAGAGCTTACGTTCCTCCCCCTCACACCTGAACTCTTCAGCCCAGACCCGGNGGGAATTGTTCAACACAGGGTCATGTGATCATTCAAAGGAATACTCTATAATAAGAAAAATGAATGAAATATTGCCACAAACAACATCATGAGTGACTCTCAAACACAGTTTGGAGTCAAAGAAATTAGACACAAAAAAAAACATACTGCATGATTTTACATAAAGTTCAAAAACTGAGAAAATATTCTGTGGCAGTACAAATCTCAGGTAAGCAGTCTTCCCTGGAGAGGAGGAGGACATGGCTGCTGGGAGGCAATAGTGATTCTGTGGAGCTGTGAATGTTCTCTTTGTAGATCTGGGTTGGGGAACATGACATAGGTATACACTTACCATTTGTACTTTGTTCTCTATTATTATCCTTAAATAATAATGTTTCATAAAATAGTATTCATCTAGGTGTTTCTTTCCCTGACATAGCACTTCTTAGCATTTCTTAGCACTTCTTTCCCTTGAAAAAATGAGTGAACCATGAGAACGCTATGGAGCAGAACCTTACAGAGCCTTCTCAGGACAGACCACCCTCATGTCCTCCACCTGCCTCTATTTGTAGAAAAACTTAGCTAAAGAATAAACTTGATCACAGAAATGAAAAAAAAATCAGAAATAAAGGAAAACAGTCAAATAGGACAAAATAATAATAGTTTACCTCTAAACAAATTCAAGGACTTTAATTCCTCCTCATGGGCTATAGATAACATTCAGAGCCATATCTTTTGAGCTATTTTGCAGATACTGAAATCCCAAACAGGTGGTAGCAATAAATTACATGATGACCAGACTAGTGGGGTGCCATTTCCTTCTCCAGGGGATCTTCCCAACCCAGGGATCAAACCCGAGACTCTTGCATTGCAGGCAGGTTCTTTACCATCTGAGCCAACAGGGAAGTTCATAATCTTCACCTTACATAACTCCAAGATTGGCCTCAAGGAAATGGGAACAGACTGACACTAGAACAGATGATTAACTGTAATTCAAACAATAAGGTGACACTGATCAGACCTATTTGAAGATGATTGTTGGAGCTAGCTGTGCTANTAACCATCTGAGCCAACAGGGAAGTTCATAATCTTCACCTTACATAACTCCAAGATTGGCCTCAAGGAAATGGGAACAGACTGACACTAGAACAGATGATTAACTGTAATTCAAACAATAAGGTGACACTGATCAGACCTATTTGAAGATGATTGTTGGAGCTAGCTGTGCTATTCTGCAGGTAAACTGGCCCCAACTTCTGCCTGTGCACTCCTGAAATTCCCATTTAAAAACACTCACCCCTGATCAGCAAGGAGGAGCTGGTTCCTTTGGTACACTAGTCCTCTGTCTCCCCAGAACAGCTGGTTTCCTCAAAAGGCTGTCTTTAATTTTACCCCACACTTGTCTCTCAGTGTTGGATTCTTGAGTANTTGGAGGCAACAGTGACTCTTGGTGCTGGGAATGTTCTCTTTGCTGCTCTGGGTACATGACTGAAGTCTACACATATTGCTTATACACTGTTTTCTATGATCATATGTCAATAACAATGTTGCTTTAAAATACATTATTCCCCTTCACACTTCTTGCCCTAATCTGAAAAATGAGTGAACAATGAGAAGCACCATATTTCGTCATGAAATATCTTCCAAAGCCAGTTTTCCCTTACTCTCTGCTCTTCAGGACATTTCACGCCAGGAGCATCCTAAGTACCAATAGCCCTTCTCTCTCTCTTACCTGAACAGATCACAGAGGCTGTGTTGCCATGGGAACAGTCAGGACCACCCAAGACAGTCACAGGGCAACTCCACAGGAAGGACTCCATCCCCGAGCAGTGAAATCGGACTGTTGAGATCTGGTCACCTTTCTCCACCAAGTGTGGTCCTCTGGGGGTGGAGATGGCGACTCCACAGCCAAGCTGACGACAGACAACATTGGCATTGGCCAGACTCCAGTGGGAGGCACAGAGCACTCTCCATCGTCCAGAAATGTTCATCTCCACCTGCCCCTCACACTGAGAGGAGCCATTTGTCATGAGTCGGACTTCTGAGTATGCTGGTAGAAGACAGAAATTCAGAAAAATCTCATGATTTCTCACTTGAACAAAGTGTGCAGGGAGGTTAGTCCTGACCTGCATCTCACCTGAACAAATAACCTGAGCAGCTCCACTGTGGTGACAAGTGCCTCCTGGACAGGGCACTCTGGGGCACCGCCACAGCTTACGTTCCTCCCCTTCACACCTGAACTCTTCAGCCCAGACCTGGCCATCAGATTTTCTGAAGAACTCGTGTCCCAGAACAGACACAACTTTGCCGCACCCCAGCTCTGCACAGATGACCTGGGCAGTGAGGAGTGTGAAGTTCCCATCAGACACTGGGCTCCAGGCTTCTCCAGGACGTACTTCTACCCGTCCTGAGCAGGGTCCATTGTCTCCAACCAGACGCACAAATCCTAAGAAAACAACAACAAGAAATCCAGTGAGCGACCATAGTCCTGGTTTGGCAGATGGAAACAATGTCACAGGCAAAAATGTGAAAACTTTTCTTTTTCAGGAGTGGTGCCTGGAGAGAGAATTGGACACTTATTCTCAGAATTTCATGAGCAAGTATTTTCATAAGCAAGTTTCTGAAAAGAAACCCTGAAGGATTTTCAGGGTCAGCTTGAAATGGCTGATTTCCAAAAACATGCATTTTGAGGTTAATTAGGAATTCGAATTCCTCATCTAGAGGCCTGGAAACTACAGAGCCCAAGGATACTGCTCTGTAGTGGGCACCAGACTCAGGTTCAGAGCTGAACTAACCCACAGTGAAGTAGATCCATGGGCCGCAAGAGGTTAGAGGACTAAGAGCCACACAAGGTTAGAAGGCCATCCTGAGATTCCTGAGGCCAGAATACTGGCCAGTTTTCTCTCACGAACTGATACTCAAGTCACTGAAGATAAGGAAAATCATGCAGGCTGGATCTGTGAATGCTCGCTGACAGTAGACAGACTTCTGGCTAACAGGAGGAAAGCTAGACATTATAACAAGCTTTCACATATGTTTCTCATAATTTTTCATGGTGAAAAATTCCAAGAATTTCTTAGGTGACCTGCTTTTGGAAAGTTGTCCAGAGATCAGTTTGGGTAGGAGGAAAGCTCAGAGTCATAGGAGAAGGGGCTGGTCATAGCCATCTATCTTGAAAGCTTAGAATTTATCAAAGAACCTGGGAGAGAGTGAGTTCTCAGTGGGAGCGTGCAAAACAGCTGAGGTTTTTGATTACTTCATACTAGACATGTGAACTTTAGGAAATGCTAAAAAGTGAAGGTAAGTTAAAGTATTTTAATCCTGTCTATATGCTAACCATTTCTTTCTTTCCTATTGGGATTCTTGAGAAATAGCTACTATACTGTAAAGAATGAGAGGAAGAGGAAGAGAGCAGAGGGCAAATAGTGAAGTGAGGTGAAAGTCACTCAGTCATATCTGACTGTCTGCGACCCCATGGACTATACAGTCCATGGAATTCTCCAGGCCAGAATACCAGACTGGGTAGCCTTTCCTTTCTCCAGGGGATCTTCCCAACCCAGGGATCGAACCCAGGAATCCCGCATTGCAGGCAGATTCTTTACCAACTTAGCTACAAGGGAAGCCCAAGAATACTGGAGTGGATAGCCTATCCCTTCTCCAGGGGATCTTCCCAATCCAGGGGTCTACCTGGGGTCTCCTGCATTGGAGGTGGATTCTTTGCCAACTGAGCTATGAGGGAAGCCCAGAGAGCAAATCAGCCATACATAACTTAGAAATTTTCAAATTGCAAAAGCCTCAATATGGATGAAAGATAGACTATTTGGGGGAAATATTTGTCCAACAAGTTTTTGACACATTTTATCCCCTGTGCTCCTCCCATCAACCACTTCACCTTGCCACTTTTCCCATTTTTCCCACTGCAGACAAAAGAAAACAATCTTAAGAACTGCAAATGGGTGGAAAGGAAATTCTGAAAGGGAAGAACTTCTGTAGGAGTGGAGTGAGGTAGGGTGTGTGGTAGGTTAAATGGGGAGTGGATGGGGTATGAAACTGAGAGAGAGAGACCAAAGGAAAAACTCATGATCATTGTTTGAACTTCAGGGACCATACTTTGGGTAGAGGAAGGTAATCCAAATAAAACACAACATAAAACACTTTCTTTACACACTTGTTTGGCTTTGAAGTATGCTCATGATAATTTATGTACACGGTGAAATTCTTTCTGGTAAAGGACTCTGATTATATAAATACGTGAACTTTGAAGGTTCAGAAAGAATATTCTAACAAAATTAAAATCTACTACATAAAAGACATAAAAGAAATTAAAGACTTGAAGGATCAGCTTGACCACTTTCACAAGAGTGAATGGTGCGAGAGAAGATGATCTGCTTGCCTTTTATTATCACTTTCATCTCCCCAGAGAGACACAGGTTAGAACTCCTAGTCTGGTCTGGTTGGGAGTTCGCTCATAGGCAACACATTCTAATTAAAGCATTTTCAGTCAACAATTTTTAGTTGCTATATTAACCCCATAAGATTACAGATTAGGCAGAACATGAAAGAAATATTTGTTATATGCTGTTTTATGGTACCCTGATACATGTTAAATGCTCGAATATACACTGAATAATCAATAGTCTTATATACATAAGGATAGACTCTTCTGAGACAAATTATGACTTCTTGTTTTCTATTTGATTTTAAAATTTATGTGGAAGATTATGTGTGTGGAAACTGTGAGAAAGTTTGTGGAATAGAAGGCTGGTGTCAGTGGATAAGGATATTAAATATAATAAAAATATATCCTTCTCTGGTCTCTTGCTGTATAGACATCCTGCATCCTTAGACACACACAGCATCCTCCACACCACTCCTGGGCCATCACTGCTGCTCAGAACACCACACATGTGCCTTTTTCAGTTCCTATTACAATCCCTCTCCCTCCCAGCTGCTATAACTCTCTTCTACCTTCTTCAAAAATTACATCTGTCCCCTTACTCCTATTCATATCAAGTAAACCCCCAAATTCAATTCTCTTAAATCACTGAAGTCATCAGGTATAAACTATATAATTTCTTACCATAAAACACAGAAATTGTATTGCTTCCACTTTTGATTTTTCAGTGTATGGCTAAGTGTTCTTCCAAAGTTTTGGCCTGTACAGATGTCTTAAAAGAAAAAATGGGCAGAGAATCTCTTATAGTAACAATGGAAGGAGAACCCATGACTCAGAGCACGTCATCCAAATTTCTCTGGTCTTACCTCCAAAAGCCTATGAATATTTACATCTAAAATTTCAAAAGAGGCTTGCAATTTGGCACAAATCCATCAATCGCTGTCTGATCTGTTTCATGACATCCTCTGTGCCTCCACTTCTACTAACCTAGTGTAAAATAATGTCTCACACTGTACGTACAGAAACAACTCCATCCACGATGGTGTGTCCTCATTTCAGCCCTCCCTTCCCATAGGATAATTGTGCGAAGGGATTTGTGTGGTGATTTGAAAATGTCTCATGTGATTGATCTTCATCTTTATTATGAAGATCAATTTTCACTGGAATAGTTTAATCTATGTCAGGTGAGATCACTGGAGAAGAAAGAGCAGAGACTCACAGCAGGAAAGTAAATGAAGCACATCACCCACAGAAGCTCTGTGCGATCAGGGAGGATGGGCCTGTCTCAGTCCTCTCTAACCCGTCTATATCCTATTGCCTCAGTGATCAGACACCAGCTTCCATGGACCTTTTCATTCTGCCATCACAGGGCAATACACTGACCGTACCTGAGCAGATGACTCCTGTGTCGTTGTCATGACTGCAGTTGTGCACTCCCCAGCCCTGGGAAGGGCACTTCCACACGTGGGATTCCTTTCCTCTGCAGTCCAATGTATCCAGCCAGATGGGCCCTGATCCTGCCCCAAAGTAAGCAGACCCCATGGCATTGAGGGCATCTCCACAGCCTAGCTGTCTGCACACCACGCGGGCATCGTCCAAGTCCCAGCCGTTATCACAGATGGTGCCCCAGGAGCCCTGGTCAAGGATCTCCACTCTCCCGGCGCAGGGACCTCCTCCGTCCACCAGGCGGAGCTGTCTGCTGTCTGAGGAAAGAGAAATGGGACAATGAGGTATTGACAGTGGAGATAAGGGTCTTCTGTCCTGAAGGACCCTCACCTGAGCAGTAGGGGGCGCTCTCCTCTGAGGCGTCAGAGTCCCCGGGTTCTGACAGGGAGTCATTGCACTGGGGCAGCACCCGAGTCTGGTTTCTCACAGCAGTGAGAAGAGAATAATAACACTGAAAATGGGCAAAACCAGGAAGTATTACACTACTGAGTAGGGTGAGACAGGAGTGTTAACCTTTGATTTGTAGAGCTCTGCACAGCATCTGAGAAAGATTCACAGGAAATGTTAGTCTGTCTACCGGAGCAATTGAATGAATTCAGAGTCACAGGAATGGGCTGGCTGCTGAATGGATTCCTTATAAACCACACACATGTTGGTGCCCTTGACCTGAGAGTTAAAGGGATTAGATGAAAGGAAATGGAGCCAGGAACTGGCCTCATCAGAATCCTCAGCTAGCAGCCATGAATCCTCTATCATTAGAATCGTTCTCCTTGGTACAATCATGCAGAATTGAAAAACAAATGGACCTTGAGATGTCTTGGTTTGCCCCAGAATGTTTCACTGATGGTTCTAAGCTTCAGACTGCCGATCTGGATACTTTGTTTTAAGAAAATGTGATCTCTTTGAGTGGATTGGGCAACCTTNTCGTTAGAATCGTTCTCCTTGGTACAATCATGCAGAATTGAAAAACAAATGGACCTTGAGATGTCTTGGTTTGCCCCAGAATATTTCACTGATGGTTCTAAGCTTCAGACTGCCGATCTGGATACTTTGTTTTAAGAAAATGTGATCTCTTTGAGTGGATTGGGCAACCTTACATATGAAATTTGTCAGGTAATATTGATTGACATTGACCAGATTCCACTGGGAATCTTGGAATGCTGCTTCTTCTTTCAAGTAAATATTATCTTTTCTTGCACTTTGTGTCAGGAATTGCTATTATTCAAAGTTGGGGGTTATTTGTTCTCCAGGGGGAAAATATTAAGCATTTCTAACTTTACCATAGAGCAGAAATATGTTAAATTCTTGCTCTGAAAGCACTTGAACAAAGGATGTTGACAGACTCACTGTATTGTTCTTCTTTAATATATAAAAAACCATGTAAAGAAAGATTAAATGATGTCTATTCAGCGTTGCACTTTAGGTGAATGATGAAGTAGATAATAAAATGTAGAATTTTGTACTTCCATGAAGAGGGGTTCCAATAGAGGAGTTTACAGCAGGCCAGTGGTCTGCTGGATATAACTTTAAATGCTATAAAATGTTACATAAAAAATGAAGATATTAGACATTTGTGGACACAATATGAACTAAACATGCTAAAATTCTAAAGAGTGGAGATCATTTCAATGTTAGCCAAGGATCTGAAGCTTCTCTTTCTCTATGGGAATTTCCCAATTTGTTGCCTGGGTTAATGGATCAGAGGGGGACAGAGAAGCCTGCATGATTTGGGGGTTACCTGTTGCTGCAGTGACAAAACTGGAGACTTGAGAGCCTCTCTCATATAGCAGATTTTCTTCTCAAATATCTCCCCAGTAAACACGCTGTCAATGGCAGGAGGCCAAAGAACTGTGTCAAACACTTTGGAAAGAGACTGGATATTCCCTCATCCTCCTGACTGCTGAGCTACCAAAACATTTAAGTTTTCAATTATAAACTCTGAAAGCCCATAACACAGGGGGAGAGAAATCAGAGGTAGACTGTGTGCTACAAATACTGCAGCCCAGACCTGTGATAGCTCAACTCTAGCTAGTATTTAGACATCTGGGTGGTCTGAACCCCTTCCCCCATTTGCTTAACAAAATAGAATATGAATCCTTTCAGGTGTTAGAAAATGTATCTGGGATATCTTATTTTCTTATGCATCATTTTTCTCATTCAGTTAAAAATTGCATGGCATGTAAAGAGATGGATGACATGACAAATTTAAAACTTGAAAAAAGGAAGGTAAGAGAAGGCAGAGACANACAAAACAGAATATGAATCCTTTCAGGTGTTAGAAAATGTATCTGGGATATCTTATTTTCTTATGCATCATTTCTCCCATTCAGTTAAAAATTGCATGGGATGTAAAGAGATGGATGACATGACAAATTTAAAACTTGAAAAAAAGGAAAGTAAGAGAAGGCAGAGACACACATGCTAGATATGCTGGAGTTAGCAGATAAGGATTTTAACTATGAACAATGTGTTTAGGGGAAAGGGGAAAGGAAAGTATCAATAGATGAAAAATGAAAAATGTTAACAAATAATTGTAACTATAAAAAATCAAAGGAACAACTGCCAACTGAAAATAAAATATTTAGAATTAAGAACTGAATGAGGAGGTTTAAAAGAATTTTAGACAGAACTGAACACAGAATGTATGGATGTGAGAGTTGGACTGTGAAGAAGGCTGAGCACTGAAGAATTGATGCTTTTGAACTGTGGTGTTGAAGAAGACTCTTGAGAATCCCTTGGACTGCAAGGAGATCCAACCAGTCCATTCTAAAGGAGATCAGCCCTGAGATTTCTTTGGAAGGAATGATGCTAAAGCTGAAGCTCCAGTACTTTGGCCACCTCATGTGAAGAGTTGACTCATTGGAAAAGACTCTGATGCTGGGAGGGATTGGGGGCAGGAGGAGAAGCGGACGACAGAGGATGAGATGGCTGGATGGCATCACTGACTCGATGAGCGTGAGTCTGAGTGAGCTCTGGGAGTTGGTGATGGACCGGGAGGCCTGGCATGCTGGGATTCATGTGGTCGCAAAGAGTTGGACACGACTGAGCGACTGAACTGAACTGAACACAGAATTAATGTCTTAGAGGAGTCTAGGACTCTTAGAGGAGTCTAGGACTCTTAGGAGTCCTAGAGTTGAGAGAAGACGAGGAGGAAAAAGAGAAGGAGGAGAAGGAAAAAGAGGGGGAATAGGAGGAGAAGAGAAACAGAGACAGTGCAGCAGAGGTAATATTTGATCATGTTGATGTATGGCAAAACAAATACAATATTTAAAGTAAAAATAAATAAATAAAGAGAAAAAAGAAGATATAATTAAGAATTTTTTAATGGATGGAAGGCTATGAAAACCTCCACATCTAGTAAAGCTGCAGAAAATCAAAGGAAAATCTGGAATAAATTTGTTTAATACCAAAGAAAGAAAAAAAGGAGAGAAAAAGGAACATGAAGCACATGGGTCAATTAAAAGGAAATGGTAGATACTAACCCAACAATATCAGTAATTGGACTTGCAATCTAATTACAATGGATTAGATACTTCAAATTAAAGCCCCTCTACTAACTGACAAACCAACAAAATTCATGTAAATGTTACCTGCAAGATACTCACATTGTATATGAGAGAAAAGAAAGGTCAAAAGTAAAATGAAGGGGGAAAATGTATATAGTATGTGAATACTAGGCTTCCCAGGTGGTGCTAGTGGTAAAGAACCTGCCTGCCAATAAAGGAGATATAAAAGACGTGCGTTCAGTCCCTAGGTCAGGAAGATCTCCTGGAGGAGGGCATGGCAACCCACTCCAGTATTCTTGCCTGGAGAATCCCATGGACAGAGAAGCCTGGCTGGCTACAGTCCTTAGCAAAGAGTTAGACATGACTGAAACAACTTAGCAAGCCACACACATGTGAATACTAACTACAAGAAAGCTGCAGTAGCTATAGCAAGGTCACAGAAAGGAGACTTTAAGGGAGGATGTGCTAATTTAGTTAAAGAGGATATTTTCGTGATTATACAGTGGTACGCCCTTAATAAAGATATTACAGATATCAGAATCCAGGGAAGATATCGAAACACAGCTTGGAAATACAGAATAATACTTGACAGAATAAAAAGAAGAAAGACAAAATAACAATCAACCTGGGGGAACTTTAACAAATATTTTTCAATACCGTGCAGACCAGGCATACAAAAAAGAAGGAAGACTATCGTAGATGTAAAACACCACAATCCACACATTTAGCTAAATAACATATAAAGAGCGATGCACCCAATAATGAAAGAATTCTCATTATTGTAAATGCACTAGGAACATTTATCAAAAATGACCATATGGTAGGACAAAAACCTTCAGATAATTGAATTTATACAGAGTATTTACTCTGACCACAGTGTAATTAAATTAAGAATTAATAAGAAAATACAGTTAGCCATCCTTATTTGGAGAAATTAAGCAACACCCTTCTGAAACAGTACCTAGGTCTGGGAATAAATTTAAACATTAGAAAATATTGTGAAATAGTGATAGCAAAGATATGATATAACTAAATTCTTCCAATGCAACTAAAGTAGTGCTTAAGGGAAATTTATACCTTAAATTTAGAAGATTTATACCTTAGATTTAGAAAAGAAAAAAAGGCCAAAAATGAAAAAAAATGTAAGCTTCTATTTAAGAAATTAGGAGAAGAGAAAATAAAGCCTAAAGGATACAGAAGTTGGGATTAACAAAGAAAAAAACTAAAATTAATTTTAAAAAAGAAGATAAGGATGGTGGTAGTGATGGTGGTTTAGTCCCTAAGTCAAGTCCTACTCTTGTGATTCCATGGACTGTGGCTCACCGGCTTCTCTGTCCATGGGATTTTAGGCAAGAATATTGGAGGTTTCCCTTTCCTTCTCCACGGGATCTTCTTAACCCAGAGATTGAACCTGCATCTCCTGCTTTGCAGGTGGTCTTCTGCACTGCAAGTGGATTCTTTACTGCTGAGCCACCAGGGAAGCCCAAGGTAAGCATGGTAGAGAAAACAGAGGAAAACCTTTCAAACATGGCTCCTTGAAAACATAACCACTGAGCAATACGAAACGAGAACAAAGAGAAAATGAAGTTAACAATACCAAGAATGAAGAAATGTCACTATATTGGTCATAGTTTTATTGAGATTAAATTTACATATCTAATGTGGATAAATACTCAGAAGATTTTCAATTTCTCCACAACCTTGCCAACATTTATTCTTTTTTTTTGTAAAAAATCATAGCCATTTTGAGAGGTGTGAGATGATATCTCTTATGGTTTTGATTTACATTTCCCTGATGACTAATAATGTTGAGCATATTTTCCTGTACCTATTGGCCTATTTCTATATCTTCTTTGGAGAAACGTCCATTCAAGCCTCTGGCTAATTTTTTAATTGGGTCATTATGTTTTTTTTCTTGTTGTTGTTTTGCTCTTGAGTGGTAGGATTTCCTTATATATTTTGCAAATTGTCTATTTTTTTTGCCTGTTCTTTTGGTGTCATATCCATGAAATTATGAAATAATGTATATGTCTTTGGTGAGGAACTAAATTATCAGGTATCTAAAATGTAATTTGTATCCACTGGCGATATTAAAACATCACACACAGTTAAATAAACTCAGATTCAGTAAGATTATAGATATTCTTTACTCAAATTATAAAATTATTTGAAGAAAATAAAATGATTAAAGCTATTTTGAGATGAAGAATGGAATCTGAAACACTGCATTAAAGGCAGAATTCATAAAAGTAAAACATAGTATATTTGATCATATAACTACATCACGTACACAACCTTAAAGACATATGCAAAAAGTGGGGTAAATACTTTCAGTAGTATTTAAGAAAAGCAGTAAGTGGTGTTAATTTGTAGAGAGTTCCTATAAATAAATGAAATTTTAAACATTCTAGAGAAAAAACATAAATGATGATGGAAGATATCTTAAAGATATCTGAAATACCTTTAGGTATTTACTTGTTTATCATGTCCACATTCCACAAAAAACAAACACACATATATACCCCTAAATGAAAGTTCCAGGGAAGGACCTTGCATATCTTATTTACCCCGTGTTTCTGCTATTAAGTTGGTGATTGCACATTCACCATTCAACAAGAATGCATGGAGAAGGTTTTCTAAATACTATGATGAGGCTGATAAATATTTATTGAATGAATAAGTAGATGAATAAAATTCAGGAGATAGAATTTCTTTAAATTCATGGTAATCAGCAAAATAGTAAAGCAAATATAAATTAATGGTAATGTTTTCTGATAATAAGTGGTGCAAATTAAAAATAATTAGTGCATAAACACAGAATTAATTTAAATTCAAATTTCCACTCATGCAATTTTTAAAATTTTTTTCTTAAATTTATTTTTGGCTGTACTGGGTCTTGGTGCTGCACGTGGCCTTTCTCTAGCTGTGGTGCACAGGCTTAGTTTTTCCATGGCATATGGAATCTTCCTGGTGAGTGTGCATGTGTGTGCTGTTTCTTCAGTCGTGTCCAACCCTGTATGACCCAATGGACTGTAGCCTGCCAGGCTCACCTGTTCATGGGATTCTCCAGGCATGAACACTGGAGTGAGTTCCCATGCCCTCCTCCAGGGGATCTTCCAGACCCAGGGATCAAGCCTGCATCTCTTACATCTTCTACACTGGCAGGCAGGTTCTTCACTACTTCCTGGACAGGAGATCAGACTCATGTCCTCTGCATTGGCAGGTGGGTTTTTAACCACTGGACCACCCGAGAAGCCCCACTTATGCAATTTTCAATGGACAATTTTTAAATGAATTCTATGTGTTATGTGTTATTCAGTATGGCATTGGTCAAGCATAGGTTGCTGTAAAGAGAGAAAACTCTTAAAAAAGGGAATATATAGAAAAAGTCAGAAAAAAAAATAGCTACCTAGTAAGGCAGAAATGTCTGCAGGAGACTCAAATAAATTTTCTAAGAAAGATTTGTATTTAGAGGAAGCAAAAATAATCAAAAAAAGACACAAAAGAATTGTAAGTGAAAGAAATACACATAAGTTCAAAAAACACAAGAAACTGGAAGTGTAAATGGTTCTTGTCATAAAATATAAGAACTTGTGTATTCTCTCCACATCATCCTACCAAACTTTCTGCCCACTTCATGCAGAGAACTGCTGAAAAAATGATGGCACGGCCTCTGTGGGGTGATAGATACCTCACTTTCAGGGTCAGAGATGTGTATAAGAGACAGCTGATAATAAGTGGTGCAAATTAAAAATAATTAGTGCATAAACACAGAATTAATTTAAATTCAAATTTCCACTCATGCAATTTTTAAAATTTTTTTCTTAAATTTATTTTTGGCTGTACTGGGTCTTGGTGCTGCACGTGGCCTTTCTCTAGCTGTGGTGCACAGGCTTAGTTTTTCCATGGCATATGGAATCTTCCTGGTGAGTGTGCATGTGTGTGCTGTTTCTTCAGTCGTGTCCAACCCTGTATGACCCAATGGACTGTAGCCTGCCAGGCTCACCTGTTCATGGGATTCTCCAGGCATGAACACTGGAGTGAGTTCCCATGCCCTCCTCCAGGGGATCTTCCAGACCCAGGGATCAAGCCTGCATCTCTTACATCTTCTACACTGGCAGGCAGGTTCTTCACTACTTCCTGGACAGGAGATCAGACTCATGTCCTCTGCATTGGCAGGTGGG
>SJYA01000780.1:0-23446 GCA_006410615.1 Neotragus moschatus | reverse complement strand
TAGTCCCTTAAATCTATTTCTCACTTCTACTGTATAATCATAAGGGATTTGATTTAGGTCATACCTGACACACTTGGACAGCACTGAACACTTCTCAGGAGTCACTTCAGGTCCTCTTAGTTTCATTACCTCATATACGTGATGTGCTTCAGCTCCTGTGTTGTAAACTTCAGGACTTCATTTTCCAGCTTCCTCAACATCCCTGCAAATGTTATGTGAGCTCCCCACTCTCTTGATCAGGTGCACCAGTGTGATGAGACTGTTCCCTGCCACGAGTCCCACTTCTGGCTTCCTCTGACTGTGACCGAGGGACATTTAAATGCACGAGTGAAATCCCCTCTCACCTTTTCCTTGTGTAACTGCATCCTGACCCCCGGTATGGTCACTTGTCCATGGGGTCTTCTCATGCCATTTGGGGTCACCATTGCTTGGTTGAGCCTGTTCTACCGGCACATCCTCCACATACCAACAAGATGGAGTGTGTGACTCTGACTTTTAGACCCTATGAGTATGATAAACCTTGCTGCCCACAGCTCTTCTATGACCCCTGCCTTCACCATGTAGCCTCACCCTAGTGACTATTACATCAAAGAAAACAGAACAATTACCATGCTGAGACTGTGTCATAGAGGCCGAATCCAGAGGCTGAATCTTTATGAATCTTTTGACGTCACCTATCTGCCTCCTGCGACACATCACAAAGACCCTTCACCCAAGCATGTTCTAAAGGCTGTGTCCATAATCTCGAGTCATTCTGGTGATAAGACAGAGGCTTTTCTTGCTAGAGATCCCCACACAGACCAGACAGGACTTACCTGAGCAGACTAGTCCAGCATCCCAATCATGGGTATAGCTATCATTACGATGGTCTTTAATATTAGAATGCTTACAGTCACTGGTGGTTGCCTCCACCCCTTTACATGAAGTATACAAAAGCCAAATGGGGCCAAGTCCTGGCCCAAAATAAGCCTCTTGAGGAAAACCAATGGCAGCTCCACACCCCAGCTGTCTGCACACTACAGATGCATCCTCCAAGCTCCAGTTGTGATCATCCACTGTGCCCCATTCTCCTTGATGCTTCACTTCCACTCTTCCCTCACAGCAGTGGGCTCCATCCTTCAGCCTCAGCTCCAGAGCTGCAACAGAGAGCAGACACAGGACACAGGGAAGATTTTAGGAGACTTGCAGTGATATAAGTATTTAAAATATTAGCTCTCTGAGGAGCAAAAAAGTGCATGGTATATAGTATTTGTTGACTCGTGTGGTATAAATATTCCCAGTGTGGCCAACTCTAAGCTCCCAGTGTGCCATCACTGAACATGGAGCAGGAAGGGAGGCACCAGGTGTTTCTCACGAGCCTGTAGAACCAGCTCCAGGGACACCACCGAGGACAGGCCTTCAGGGACTCTGGATGTTGCTCTCCCTGTAGATATGCCCAAGGCTACTAGGGCCCAGCTTCTCCATCTCAGTTACAGCTCATGGCCTGGGATCCAGGCAGGAATCCTCCCTCTACTTCCCTGTCCATAGGGAGCATCTCATCCAGCTTAGAAACAGAGGGCTGTGGAAACAGGCTCTAAAATGTCCTGGCTATTCCTGCCATCTGGTATTCATGTCCTTGTGTAACCCACACTCGAATGTACCTAGTAACATGCATCTAGCAAATGGAATTTAACAAAAGTGATCAGATGTCACTTTAGCCATTAAGTCAGACAACTCTGGTTTCTGCATATAAAAAGGAGCTCATTTGTAGGAACATCATAGATGGAGACATTACTAGTGTTCAGCAACACATTATGAACATGTGGAAATAGTAATACTTCCTTGCCTGTTTGAAGTTAAGCATAACCCTGTGATCTGGATCATTCAATGAAGTCAAGAACAAATGATGTCAGTTCCACACAGAAACATTTAAGAGCCAATATATTTTTCTACCACAGCAAATACTGAAGCCTGGTGTTGCAGTGGTAGCATAATGAAATTGTGGAGCATTCAACAACCTGAGTGCTTGAAGAATTATGATAGCAGAAGTCCTGCCAAAGTGAACAGAACTTGTCATACAAGGATAAATTTTGTGTTTGTTTTTTTTTTTTACTACAACATACCTAGCTTACTTTTACTAAAATGGACAATAACAGCAGAAAATTGACAAAAAGAAAAATTCTGAGATAAAGATTAGGCATATAAAATTGAGAAACACCTATACTAACATCTAAATCCCCAAAAACAAAAAGAGATGCCAGGGTGGAGTAGATTGAAACTTTAGATTTACCAAAAGGAAAAAAAAAAAACTGCCAATCTAAAATTCTACACTCAAAACTATTCTCTCAAGGAATAAAGACCTCAAACATGCCATCACCAAAATGCTGATGTAGGAGACAGCAGCCTCCATCCTCTTTTAAAAAGGCCAAAAGGTAGACAGTGATCAGTAATAAAAACAGCTCCAGAAAGATCTGGAGTACTCCAAGAAGTTTGACCATGCCAAGACACTGTCATTATGGTGGCATCATTCCATCCTTCAAACCAGCATCACTCAGAGTTTCTCTCACCAGGAGGGTAACAGCAGGCTGAGTAACCAGTGTCTCTGGCCTTTGGGGGCACCATATGAAAGTCCTGTTTTAGGTTCAGTTCACGCAGACCTGCAAAGCTCAGCCAGTCTTATAGAGCTGGCTAGGCATAAGAAAGAAGAGCAAAGGACCAATAGCAACCACATGGCAGGAGAAAGCACAGTTCACAGTGACCTTCTCTGCAGACAGAGACAGCAGATTTTATCCCTGAAAGAATTAATAACCAGCACAGATGATTGTTTCCAGTAGTCATGTATGGATGTGAGAGTTGGACCGTAAATAAGGCTGAGTGCCAAAGAATGGATGCTTTCGAACTGTGGTGCTAGAGAAGACTCTTGGGAGTTCTTTGGACAGCAAGGAGATCAAACCAGTCAATTCTAAAGGGAATCAACCCTGAATATTGATTGAAATGATGGATGCGAAGGCTGAAGCTCCTATACTTTGGGCACCTGGTGCAAAAAGCTGACTCATTGGAAAAGACCCTGATGCTGGGAAAGACTGAAGGACAAGAAGAGCACCACAGGATGAGGTGTTAGATAGCATCACCAACTCAATAGACATGAGTGTGAGCAACGAGCCATTGTTGGTCTCAGTCTTTGCTGCCTTCCTAGGCCTTCCCACAACCTGAGCACCTGCAACCATCATCTCCCCCACAGAGGCACCTGCAACAGGCCCCCAAAGCCAAGTGTGTGCACACCATTGGCTCTGGCCACCGCCACTGCTGGTCACAATCCCTAGGCTCTGGAACCAGAGGCACTGCTGAGAATGCTAACTACCATTCCAGCGACAGCAGACCCCCTGCAACACTTGCCAAATGTCCACAGTCTTCAGTGCTGTGGACATCAGCAGCCTGAGCCAAACAGCCTCATGCCCTACCAGACCCAGTGCCAACTTATGCCTCTGCACTTGGCACCCTGCAGTACATTCCAGTGTTCCCCTACCCAGAGGAGAAAGGCTTTCCCTACTGAAATCATAATATAGATTCTGGTACAGGTGACTGCTTTTTTAAATGTGCAGACATCTACAAGAGAATAAGACATCAAGAAGAATCAGGGAAGCAAAATCCCACCAAAGGAATACAGTAAACCTCCTGTAACTGACTCAAAGTAATGGAGATCCAGGAATTCAAAATAATACTTCAAAAGATGATCAGAGAGTTATGAGATAACTCAAATATTTAATGATACCAATAAAACAATGCAAATAAAATAAGAAGAATAAAGATACATAAAATATTTTTTTAAAAAAAGAACTAACCAGATATTTTGAAACAATAATAAATGAATGGGCTTCCCAGGTGGCACTAGTGGTAAAGAAGCCTTCTGCCAATGCAGGAGATGTAAGAGACTCAGGTTCAATCCCTGGGTCCAGAAGATCCCCTGGAGGAAGGCATGGCAACCCACTCCAGTCTTCTTGCCTGAAGAATCCCATGGACAGAGGAGCCTGGTGGGCTACAGTCCATAGGGTCACAAAGAGTCAGACATGACTGAGGCGACTTTGCATCCACACAATATAATCAGTAAACTGAAAAATTCAATACAGAGATTCAATATCACACTTGACTGAGGGAAAGAAAAAGAAAAAAGAATCAATGAGTTAGAAGAAAGATCAGTTGAAAGCATCCAAAGAGAAGCAAAAAGAGAATGAAAGGAATATAGAAAGCCAGTGGGGACTATGGACACCATAAAGAGGAACAATGTATTCAGTGGAGTCAGGGCAGGAGAAGCGAGGGAGGAAAAAATTAAGGGCTGAGGACTTCCTGGTGGTGCAGTGGATAAGAGTCCACCTGCCAACGCAGGGGACACCAGTTCAATCCCTGGTCCAGGAAGATGCCACATGCCGCAGAGCAACTAAGCCAGAGTGCCACAGCTGTTGAGATCTGTGCACCTAGAGCCTGTGGTCTACAGCAAGAGACGCCCCTGCAGTGAGAAGCCTGTGCACTGCAGCGAGGAGTAGCCCCTGCTCACCACAGCTAGAGAAAGCCNTTTAATGATACCAATAAAACAATGCAAATAAAATAAGAACAGAAAAGATACATAAAATATTTTTTTAAAAGAACTAACCAGATATTTTGAAACTGAATAATAAATGATTGGGCTTCCCAGGTGGCACTAGTGGTAAAGAAGCTGCCTGCCAATGCAGATGTAAGAGACACGGGTTCAATCCCTGGGTCCAGAAGATCCCCTGGAGGAAGGCATGGCAACCCACTCCAGTGTTCTTGCCTGAAGAATCCCGTGGACAGAAGAGCCTGGTGGGCTACAGTCCGTAGGGTCACAAAGAGTCAGATATGACCGAGGTGACTCAGCATCCACACAATATAATGAGTAAACTGGAAAATTCAGTACAGAGATTCAACCGCAGACTTGACCGAGGGAAAGAAATAGAAAAAAGAAGCAATGAGTTAGAGGAAAGATCAGTTGAAAGTATCCAAAGCAAAGCAAAAAGAGAATGAAAGGAATATATAAAGCCAGAGGGAACTATGGACACCATAAAGAGGAACAATGTATGCAGTGGAGTCAGGGCAGGAGAAGCGAGGGAGGAAAGAATTAAGGGCTGGGGACTTCCTGGTGGTGCAGTGGATGAGAGTCCACCTGCCAACGCAGGGGACACCAGTTCAATCCCTGGTCCAGGAAGATGCCACATGCCACAGAGCAACTAAATCAGTGTGTCACAGCTGCTGAGACCTGTGCACCCAGACCCTGTGCTCTACAGCAAGAGAAGCCCCTGCAGTGAGAAGCCTGTGCACTGCAGCGAGGAGTAGCCCCTGCTCACCACAGCTAGAGAAAGCCCGCATGCAGCAAGGAGACCTAGCACAGCCAAAAGTAAATAATTAAAACAGAAAGGAGAAAACACAGGCTGAGGATTTCCCAAACCTAGGGAAAGATCTGGACATCAAGTTCAAGAAGCTAGTAAGTCACCCCAAAATTTCAATCCAAAGAAACCTTTTCTAAGACTCACAGAGTTAACTGTCCAAATGCAAAGACAAAGAATTCTAAAGGTATAAAGAGAAGAAAAATTTCTGTCACCCAAGAGGACTCCCATAAGAAGATCAGTGGATTTGTCCAAAGAAACCTTGCAGACCATGAAGAAGGATTGGTGACACACTCCACCCTCACTCAGGGGAAAGCAGCTCCAGGGAGGGACAGGAGAGGGTGCGAGAGAAAAGGCTCCCTACAGAGTCACAGCAGATCCTGGGAGGGGAAAGGACTGTCCCAGGCCCCCAGCACATCAGGAAACATCACAGGGACCAGGGCAGGGACTCGGGAACTTATACACCTGAGACTGTGCTTCAGCTGATCTCTACAGACAAGAGGTCCCCTCTCCTGGCTGCAGGCTCGTCTGATCCACAATGAACACCTGGTGGGAACAGGTGAGGCCAGCAGGCAGAGCCTCTCACAGAGCCCAGTGCTGCGCAGACATGGCAACAAGCAGAGGAGAGCCCAGGGAGTGGGGGAGAGGAGCCACAGAGAGGCAGGCAGGTGCACCATTCTCTCTGATCTGGTTACGTGCAGCGGCATGACACCCAGCCCTGTGGGACCCTGTGTGCTTCACAGACCCGCAGACTCAGTCCCTGCTCAGCAGCCCCATTCCTGTCACACAGAGAGGCTTATTGCCCCTTACACACACGTGCACACACACATTCTCACACACACACAACATCACACACCCTCACACACTCCTCACACACTCCACAAACACACACACTCTTCACACCCTCACACACACATTCTCTTCACACACACACCCCCTCACATACTCACACCCTCACACACTCCACACACACTCATATACTCCTCACACACTCATACACATACTCCTCATACCCTCACAAACACACACCCTCACACACTCCTTACCTTCACACACACACACATGCACATAGCCTACAGGAGCACAGACACAGGAAACACGGGGACCCAGGGGCAGTGCTCACACACCAGGCTTGTAGAGCGTGTGGGAACAGCCCAGAGTCCCTGCTGGGCTCAGTCGCTGGAATTTCCACACACTGGGAGCCACTGGGACTCTTAGAAGCTTCCTGAGAACAAGGAAGACAGCAGAGGGGACTCAGGCTGACCCAGCTTGGTCCAGGCCAAACCTCACTGCTCTGTAAAATCTGCCGCTAGACCAGTGGACCCCCTCCAGGAGAAAGACCAGGATTCACAGTCAGTGTGGCTCCTTTTTGGTGAAAAACACCGAGACCATGGCTCCAGAGCTCCAGACACCTTTCCTTTCACCACAGTGTCCACTCCCTGCTGTGGACCCAGGACAGAGGGGCAGCTCTTATGTTGACCACCCACCATGGTGCCGAGGAGGACACAGAATCCCTGGAGGGAGAGGTGTCTGCTCAGAGCCATCCTGACCCCACGTCCTCAAGGTCACAGTCCCAGCTGCAGGATCAGCCTGTGAGGGGGCATCAGGGTGCCAACCGGGGTCTATATAGACCACCCCTTACACTCTCCCTCCTGAGAGCCAATAGTGACACCTTTCACCGCTTCAGGCACTATTGGAGGCTGCATCTGCCCCTTTCTGAAGCTCAGACACCAATGAGCTTCTGAATCTTCCACATCTCCTTATATGAACAACACGGTCCTTTGACCTCCTGCTTCTGTGGTCCTGAGGGCCCGGTCCCATGACCCAGACTGGGATAGAAAAGGTGCATCAAAAACCACGAGTGCCTTTCTCTCTCCTCATCACACTGGTCGACATCTGCAGACTGTGAGATCTCAACGGGTCTGGGTGTGGGATCTGTTGGCCTGTGGAGAATATCTTTTGTACAATCAAGTAATGATTTTCCCCAGCACTGAGCTCAGGGTGGAAGCAGAGACCTCAAGAAGTCTTGAAATACAACAATATTTATCAGGTCAGCAGAAAATGAGGGCCTGGAGTACAGGAATTCATAGGTGACTGTGGAGGCATGATGTGAGATCCATTAAGTTGGGAGGATGAGCTTGTAGTTCTTTTCCCCCTTCTCAGAGTGATCTGGAGATAGGGTCCTGGAGCACATGCCTGCGTGCCCAGTCGTGTCTGACTCTGTGCAACCCCTGCACTGTAGCTCCCCAGCCTCCTCTGCCCAATGGATTTCCCAGGCAAGAGTACTGGAGTGGGTGGCTATTTCCTTCTAAAGGGATCTTTCTGATTCAATGATCAAAACCGCATGACCTGTGTCTCCTGCACTGGCAGGCGGGACGTTCAGGCACGTTAATCACTTTCCCTTTATTGCAGTTCATTTTATGTGAAGTATCTCTTTCAGCTAGTCACCAAAAAATGTTTATGGAGAGAAAGAGATTGCTGTTAAAGGAAGNGGTGACTGTGGAGGCATGAAGTGAGACCCATCAAGTTGGGGGGATGAGATTGCAGGGTTTTCCCCCTTCTTAGAGTGATCTGGAGACTGGGTCCTGGAGCACGTGCCTGCGTGCTCAGTCATGTCTGACTCTTTGCAACCCCTGCACTGTAGCTCGCCAGCCTCCTCTGTCCAATGGATTTCCCAGGCAAGAGTACTGGAGTGGGTGGCTGTTTCCTTCTAAATGGATCTTTCTGACTCAATGATCAAAACCGCGTCACCTGTGTCTCCTGCTCTGGCAGGCGGGTTCCCTATAGGGACGTTCAGGCATGTTAAATCCCTTTCCCTTTATTGCAGTTCATTTTATGTGAAGTATCTGTTTCAGCTAGTCACCAAAAAAATGTTTATGGAGAGAAAGATATTGCTGTTAAAGGAAGCAAAGAGAGGAGGAATCATCGTTCAACTCTAGGCTTCCAAAATTGTAGCAGGCATCTCCAGAAGAAAGCATGGAGCTTCCCTGATGGCTCAGCAGTAAAGAATCTGCCCGCAAAGCAGGAGATGTGGATTTGATCCCTGGGCCAGGAAAATCCCCTGGATAAGGAAATGGCAACCCACTCCAGTGTTCTTGCCTGGAGAATTCTGTGGACAGAGGTCCTGGTGGTCCTTTAGCATCCAACAGAGTCCGTCGCATTGAATAGAGTCAGACATAACTAAGGAACTAAACAACAACAAGAAGATTATAGTTTAGAAAGACTAAAGTTTTCTAAACTTCACGTTTATCCCCCTTCACATTTATCCCCCTTTATTTATCCTCATAAGCTGAGAGTATGGTTTGATAAGATTCAGAATACATTTGTATTCTAAACCATAACTAAAGACAATGCAAAATGTAATTTAAGGGAACAGCTCCAGACAGAAGGGTAAATAGAAAGTCTCCTTCTACATTATAGCTGCATGTGATGGGGAAAGAAGGGGGCGAGTGAAGCAGAGAATAGAAGGAGTTCATGCTTCCTGGAACCATCAGTGACCCCACCTCCT
Organism: Neotragus moschatus; assembly: GCA_006410615.1. NCBI lineage: Eukaryota > Metazoa > Chordata > Mammalia > Artiodactyla > Bovidae > Neotragus > Neotragus moschatus. Next base: position 14,563 of record SJYA01000780.1, on the reverse strand, counting down.
CAGTTCTGCATTTAAGAAGAAAGGTGGTGGCAAGAATGGAATCCCAGGTGGGTTGAGGGGACAGATACAAGCAGAAGGGACTGATGTCCAGTACAGCCACTCATGCCTTGTTTGGTTTCCACTGACCAGAGAAGCTCTCAGATGCTTCCCAGAAAGTAATCCTGGGATGAGTATAGAACTGAGAAGGACCATAAGGGATGCAAGAGAGAGCTCCCCCATCAAAATTCAAGGTCACTAATATGCTTCCCCCTTTCCTCATGCTCCCTCAGGCTCAAGAGTCCCATGATGTAGCCCTGTGGTCCACACAAGCCCACCCTGAGGCCCCCTCATCCTGACTCTGTCTTTTCAGCATAGTCATGGAAGGAAGCATCTGTGACACACAGGCCCCAGAGTCTCCACCAGAGCTCAGAGACAGTTTCATGAGCCATGCACATATGCCCACCTTAATGTCTCAGCCTGGCCAACACCCGGGGCAGCTGCTGGCCATTTAACAGCCCTGCCACATCGCCCACCAGAAGGACCCTCATCCTGGTCCGCAGAAACAGCTTCTCTGTCCTGTAATTCCCATCCTTCCTTCTTGAGACTCAGAATAAAAGACAATTGAACACAAGCTTTCCTCCCTCTAACTATATTAATATTTACTCATTATTTATACAATATTCACTTCCTTGTCATCTGGTCGTCTCACTCTCAAGCCCAGTGACTGTACCTGAGCCCCAGCTCCTTCTATATCTGGACTTTTAACACATTAATGATAAAAACTGATTATAAATATCAAAACCANAATTTGGGAAGACCTCTGGGCTCTGCTGATCTCCATCCCTGAGTGACCTTCTGAGGCCTTTCCTGAGGCATGAAGCTGGGGCACTTTCATGACTCACTTCAGTTGTTTACCACCTCACAGGGGTCACTGTTCTTTGTTACTAGATTATCTATGTCGTGGTAACTATTGTTTCAAATATTTTTTTCTGGTTTTGTAGTTGTTTTAGGAAGCAGTATAAATTCAGTCCTGTGTTGTTACATCTTAGCTGGAAGCAGAATTCCCTGTGTACTTTTGTTTGCGTAAAAATATGATATTTTTTTATTCTTTGATTTCTCTCTTCCTTTGTTCTTATGGGTTTATACCTTTTTCAATTGCCCTACTGTCATTTTAGTGTTATTTCGGGAGAGAATGGTGGATTCAGGAGAGAGAATTGACGGCAGGTTGATCACATGAATGTAAATCTTTGTAATACTTTTCACCATGTAACTGAGGCTGACATTTGAGGTCAGAGCTGACAATTAAGGTGNATACCTTTTTCAATTGCCCTACTGTCATTTTAGTGTTATTTCGGGAGAGAATGGTGGATTCAGGAGAGAGAATTGACGGCAGGTTGATCACATGAATGTAAATCTTTGTAATACTTTTCACCATGTAACTGAGGCTGACATTTGGGGCCAGAGCTGACAATTAAGGTATTTTTGCATTCCATAGTATTAATAGTATGTTTAATAGAAAAGGGTTAATGAACATAGTTTATAAGCTGTAAATCGCCATTGTTGAATTATTTTTTTTACATGTGTAAAAGTAACTTATAAGTTGCATATAGATCTTGGAACATAACTGATAAATCCGATTGATACTGATTGAGGGAAAGACTCATTTCTATCCCCTTTTTGTATCTCTATATATGTGATCCCGAAGGCCTAACATATGGCTAAGGACAAGTCAGTTTGAGAAAAAATGTTTCATACTGTCATATTTGTTAATTCAGCAAATACCAATTTCCTGCTATATTCTTTTAAGTGAAGATAAAACAATGAGTAAAGCATAATCTTTGTCCTCAAATCCTTTATAATTTAGATTCTTGGGGCCTGTTTATTAAGCTGAACATATGTTATATGCTTTCTGGCCCACAGAGAACGGACACGGTGCTCTGTGGTCCAACCCAGAGTACCGTGCTAAAATTACTATGTGAAACCTGGTAAAGAGGAATTATGACCAGATTCTCAAAGTACAAATCAGGGCTAGGAAGGTGGGGGAGGGTTTTGTTAGGCAGAACGAAATGTACCTGTAGAGAAAGAGCTGGGGAAGAGGATGGCATAACTGTCCGCCCTTCCTGGAGCCGGAGCTCCTGTTGCTTATGGAAAGGTGCTGTGGGGGAGGCAGGAGTTCTGGGTAGAGACCATCTCGTTCAGAGGGAAAAATGCAGTAATGCCCTTGGAAAGATCACCCTGGTGAATTTAAGCAAATATAATGGAACGCTGTCATATTTATGATTTCAAAAATAGTGATAGATCCACAGCCAAGAGTGAATGAAGAAATGAATGGAAACTACGAAAATAAACATTTTCTTTTTTTAAAACCTTAAAGCTTATCTCACAAGCTTTAAGTCTTTGCAGCATGCAGTTCTGTAAAACAGTTCACAAAGTCCTTTCCCTAAAGCCCTTATTTTAAAAGTTTGAGATCATCAGAAACTCCTTATACTAATTTTAATTTTCTTTAATATGTCTTAATTAAATAAGCATTCATATCGATTAGAATTTGAAATTTGCCCCATGAGTTATTTCTTCAGGTCTTTCCCAGAATAGTTCTCCAATAGAAGGTTGGAAATACCTAAGTAAGTTTTTGAAGTGAAAAACTGTGGGAAATATTTTGAAAATGTTTATTCAAATTGTATATATGAATCATTCACAGTGGTGTCACTCTGCATTTATTCAAAACCTGGAAGTGTTCTAAGCAATGTCGTCCTGTTGATAAGTCTTAATATTTGTTTCTGAGTTTCCAAGAAAGAAACCTTGATTGTTCTAATAGTAGCTAATATGGTCCCTAATTATCTTCTTCTTGTTGACTAGTCATAACTAAGCATGTCTGAAATGTAACATAAGCATTAGTATGAAATATTATTTCCATTCTAAGTTATCTTTCAGGCATGTTAATTAGTTAATACAAAAAAAAAAGTAATTTACCATTGAACTCCAAGCCCTTTAAATGCCAACTCGTAGAAAGTTGTCCATTTCTAATTAGACCCTTCAGTATAGCAATACAGTGTCTGACCCAACAGTAACTGACCAAATAATATAATGGCATAATACTTGAGGATGGTGAAGAACTGAATAAGGATGGGAGAAATTTGTATATTTTCAACTTGTGTATTTATTAAATGTAGGCAACTAACTTTCATTGTAATTGTAATTTGCAAAGTCATTAAGTGCTCTAAACTTTGAAAACCAAATCAAAGTGCTTTAGGAAGAACAGATGACAAAGATTGTCACACCTTTGCCCAAGCTGAGGAGACTGACCTGTATGCCCCAGCAATAAAGGCTCCTTAAAGACCTTTGTTTATAGTATGAAATCTCAAACTTCTTCGTCGTTGCTCTGCCAGAGAAACAGCCTGTGCCTGGCAAGTAGGCAGGTATGTGCTAATCACTCATGATGTAGCAATAACTTGAGGATATCACTCAGACGTGGTCGGACACGACTGAAGTGACTTAGCAGCAGCAGCAACTGAGAACACTTTGTTGATAATGGGCAAAGACCACAGCTGTTTCAGCCAAAGATTGTAAAACAAGAAAATGCAAGTTAAGTGCTGAACACATAAAAAGGGCTCGACAAATATTGCATCGCATCAAGGAATCAGGGCTATCAGCTCTTAAACGTATCGGATCTTTATGAAATCGTGCTTTGTTAGGAAGAAACTTTGTGTCACAGTTGAAAATTGAATAGGACGTGAAGCTTTTGCCTCCCCTCTCTTGTTTAGCCCACACTCATGCCGAGGTAACCTATTCTCTGTGTCAGGCAATTGCTTGATGAGGACTGTTCATAGAGAGCCTCAATATTGTGAGTGGGTTATAAGCCAAAGCTTGCTTCTGAGGGTCCTTTTCGAAATAGAAACCACATTCTCCCATGGCCCCTCCATCACACAGGCATCGCAGCCTCCCTGAGCAGCCCACAGAGCCTGGCAGCCCACGCGTAGCTGAACTCTCACACGTATCACATCACGCTGCTTCTGTGTGTATGTTATTTATCAGAGTTTCTCACGGGAAGTGCACTCATCTCTCTTCCTTGAAGGTTAGGAATACATCTTTAAAAAGAACAATTAAAGTATAGTTGACTTACAGTGTTGTATTAGTTTCAAGTGTATACCAAAGTGATTCAGTTATACACACCTATGTTTTTTTTTTTTTTTTCAGATTCTTTCCTGTTATAGATTATTATAGTTCCCTACTATGTATGTTCTTTATCAATGCTAGTTATGGTAGGCCTTGTTATTTATCTATTTTATTTATGGTAGTATGTATCTGTTAATCCCAAACTCCTGAATTACCCCTCTCCTACCCGCCTCTTTCATAACCATGGATTTGTTTTTTGTGTCTGTTTCTGTTTTGTAAATAAGTGCTTTTGTTTCCTTTTTTTTTAAGATTCCATGTATAAGCAATATCATATAATATTTGTCTTTCTCTGTCAGACGTACTTAGTATGACAGTCTCTAGGCCCACCCATGTCACTGCAAATGGCATTATTTCATTTGTTTTTAGTGATTGAGTAATATGAGGAGTAAGGCTTCCTGGTGGCTCAAAGGTAAAGAATCTGCCTGTGGTGCAGGAGATGCAGAGACATGGGTCCGATCCCTGGTTGGGGAAGATCTGCTAGAAAAGGAAATGGCAGCCCACTCCAGTATTCTTGCCTGAGAAATCCCATAGACAGAGGAGTCTGATGGACTACAGTCCATAAGGTCACAAAGTGTCAGGCATGACTGAGCACGGATACCTGTCTGTCTGTCTGTCTGTCTGTCTGTCTAATATGAGGACTACATCTTGGCCTCCCTTTTGGCAGAGACAGCCTCTCCACTCAGCCATCCTAGGAAGAGGGGACTCTGCCTCTGAGCACGATGGCTGCTTCCTGGAGCAGAGAGGTGAGGCTGCTGCCCTCCTGCCACCAGAGACTCGCAGCATGCTGCTCGGCAGGGCTGGCCGCTGCATACCTGCCCTTCCCTTTGCTTTCGGAAGATACGGCGATGCCATCACGCCTCCTTGCTCTGGGTTTCTACTCACTCCAGCCAGGGCTTTCTCTTTCCTAGCCAGTGTAACAGGTACCATTTCATAGCTTCTCTCTTCTTTGGAAGCAAACAAGAGCGTAAAAGTGGTAAGCATAGACCATACTGTATCCCAAGACAGAGATAAGACCCCCTGTCTCCACGGTCAAAAGGGTCAGCACTACAGGGGAAAGCTTATACCCTCTAACCTTTCTGCACTTTGGGTTATGGCAGAAGTCTTGGCATGAAATAAAGGACAGAAAAAGGAAATCTCAGAGAATGTAATGGCGCGATGTAGGTTGTATATGGGATCAGTCCTGGGGCTCATGTCACAGGGAGGCTTCTTGTCTCCACAACTCTGACTACACAGACAGATGGTTGGGCTGAAAGGCAGAACTGAGTGAGTGCCAGCTCGGGGGTTATCAGCGTGCTTCGGAGACCAAGAAACAAGGAAGGGGAAGCTGTTCCCAGTGGGCTCTGGGAGCTGGGAAGAAAGGGTGGTCCTTAACACAAGTCGAGTGAAGACTACAGAATGCCCGTGGCTGCCACCCTGCCCACGACTGTGCAGAGCACACATCCAGGGCAAGTTCCTCCCGGGTGACAACTGGCATGGCCTCACGCTTGTATGCGTGAAGGATAGTAGTGCCCCACGAGGGGCCCAGGTTACTGTTTAACACCAGTAATTCAAGCAAAACATGATAGGATATCTCTTTCTGGTATAAAAACCTTCCTCCTCACTAGAAAAACTTGACACCTTCTAGGATAACCAGGTTAAACTACATACCTCTCCTTTTGAATACAAACTCTGTGTGTGTAACTTGTGAGGCAATGACTTACATTAAGTTCTAGTTCTGGGTGTGGACTGTGCAATCAAAGATATTTTTCCCAGCTTCAAGGAGGACAACTAGTACAGGTCAATTACCGTCTAGTCCTGTGGGAGGGCGCCCCTGGGAGGGGCTGGGAGAAAAACAGACAGAAGAGGCTCCCGACTGAATTGATTTTGCAGGGTCAAAATTGGCCCACTAGGGAAGCAGATAGCAAAGGGGACACCATGGCTCCTCCTGATACAGAGGCGAGGAAGGAGGTTTGGCGACCGCATATCGTCCTACACATTGGGCACATCAGTGGACGTTGAGGAAGGAGCACGTTTTTGTGAGCAAAGGAAGAACAGGACTCAGAGATAAATGTGCGTTAGTCAACTAACACCAGTGATAAAAGCTATTTTCATATTTTGCAGCTTCCCTTTCAAATTATTTTCAAAGTTGAAATCCTGATGTCTTTCACATTGCTTAGGTAGAACCCCGATTTTATGTATAATAGTGAGCTGTGAAAACCTCTAAATAGAGCATTTTGTAGAAGCTACTTAGTAAATTCACTGGATAGAGTCAAACTGCCCTTGGCGGCCTTCCTCTAGATCAATTATCAAAGACTGGCTTTGTTTGCTATTTTTCAGGTACCATGATCAACAGGATGTTACTAGCAACTTCCTTGGAGCAATGTGGTTGATATCAATAACTTTTCTCTCCATCGGTTATGGTGACATGGTGCCTAACACATACTGTGGGAAAGGAGTCTGTTTGCTCACTGGGATTATGGTAAGTGTCTTTTCACTGTCCGTCTCTTTTATGAATACTCGGGAGGGCACTTAGTCCGTTCCGTCTGTGTGTAAAGTCATGGTAGAATATTTGATTTCCCAACAGCAGAAAGGCGGCATACTTAAGTAAATTTTCTGTTGGAAGAGAACATCAACAGTTTTCATCCTTTTTTAATTTAAATGAAATATAGTTGTTTTACAGTGTTGTTAATTACTGCTGCACAGCAAAGTGATTCAATGGTTTATCATAGGATGTTGAATATAGTTCCCTGTGTGGTACAGTAGGACCTTGTTGTTTATCCACTCTCTATATAAGCTCACATCTTCTAACCCCAGCCTCCCTCTCCGCCCCTCTCCCAAACTCTTCCCCCTTGGCCACCATAAGTCTGTTCTCTGTGTCCATGGTTCTGTTTCATAGATAGGTTCATCTGTGTCTTATTTTAGATTCCACGTATAAGTGATATGCTATGGTATCTGTCTTTCTCTTTCTGACTTACTGAGTATGATACTCTCTAGTTTCATCCGTGTTGCTGCAAATGGCATTACTCACTCCTTTTTAGGGCTGAGTAGTATTTCGTCAGGTACATGTACCACATCTTGATCCATTCATCTGTCAGTGGACATTTAGGTTGCTTTCATGTCTTAGCTATTGTGAATAGTGCTCATCTGAACAAAGGGGTGCGTGTTTCTTTCTGAATTATAGTTTCATCTGGATATATGCCCAAGAGTGGGATTGCTGGATCATATGGTAATTTTAGTTTTAGTTTTTTGAGGAGTCTCCCTATTGTTTTCCACAGTGGCTGCACCAACTTACGCTCCCACCAGTAGTATAGGAGGGCTCCCTTTTCTTCACACACTCTCCAGCACTTCTTATTTGTAGACTTTTTAATGATGGCCATTCTGAATGGTGTGAGGCGAATACCTCATTGTGGTTTTGATTTGCATTTCTCTAACAATTAAATTGAGCATCTTTTCATGTACCCAATGGCCATCTGTATGTCTTTGGAGAAATGTCTATGTAGCTCTTGTGCCCATTTTTGAATTGGGTTGTTTTTGTTGTTGTTGTACAAGCTGTTTGTATACTTTGGGAAATTAATCCCTTATTGGTGGCATTGCTTGCAAATATTTTCTTCCCTGCTATAGGTTATCTTTTCATTCTGTTTGTGGTTTCCTTTGTTCTGCAAAAGCTTATAAGTTTGATTAGGTCCCATTTGTTTTTGTTTTTATTTCTACTGCCTTGAGAGACTGCCCTAAGAAAACTGGTATGATTTATGTCAGAGAAGATTTTGCCTATGTTCTCTTCTAGGAGTTTTATGGTGTCGTGTCTCCTATTTAGGTCTTTAAATGATTCTGTGCTGATTTTTGTGTATGGTATAAGGGTATGTTCTAATTTATTTATTTTCATGGAGCTGTCCAACTTTCCCAACACCACTTGCTGAAGACACTTTTTCCCAGTGTATATTCTTACCTCCTTTGTCAAAGGCTAATTGACAGTAGGTACGTGGGTTAACAGTTTTCATTGTAATTTTTTTTTAATTATTTATTTATTTATTTTTCATCTCAAGTGTACATGAGTTCCCAATCCCAGNCTGAGCTCAGAGTGGAAGCAGAGACCTCAAGAAGTCTTGAAATACAACAATATTTATCAGATCAGCAGAAAATGAGGGCCTGGAGTACAGGAATTCACAGGTGACTGTGGAGGCATGAAGTGAGACCCATCAAGTTGGGGGGATGAGATTGCAGGGTTTTCCCCCTTCTCAGAGTGATCTGGAGACTGGGTCCTGGAGCATGTGCCTGCATGCTCAGTCGTGTCTGACTCTTTGCAACCCCTGCACCGTAGCTCACCAGCCTCCTCTGTCCAACAGATTTCCCAGGCAAGAGTACTGGAGTGGGTGGCTGTTTCCTTCTAAAGGGATCTTTCTGACTCAAGGATCAAAACCGCATCACCTGTGTCTCCTACACTGGCAGGCAGGTTCCCTATAGGGACGTTCAGACACGTTAAATCCCTTTCCCTTTACTGCGGTTCATTTTATGTGAAGTGTCTCTTTCAGCTAGTCACCAAAAAATGTTTATGGAGAGAAAGAGATTGCTGTTAAAGGAAACAAACAGAGGAGGAATCATCATTCAACTCTAGGCTTCTAAAATTGTAGCAGGGATCTCCAGAAGAAAGTGTGGAGCTTCCCCAATGGCTCAGCAGTAAAGAATCCGCCCGCAAAGCAGGAGATGTGGATTTGACTCCTGGGCCAGGAAGATCCCCTGGATAAGGAAATGGCAACCCACTCCAGTGTTCTTGCCTGGAGAATTCTGTGGACAGAAGGGCCTGGTGGTCCTTTCGTGTCCAATGCAGTCCATGGCATTGAAAAGAGTCAGACACAACTAAGGAACTAAACAACAACAAGAAAATTAAAGTTTAGAAAGACTAAAGTTTTCTAAACTTCACATTTATCCCCCTCATAAGCTGTGAGTATGGTTTGATAAGATTCAGAATACATTTGTATTCTAAACCTAACTAAAGACAACGCAGAATGTAAATTAAGGGAACAGCTCCAGATAGAAGGAGAAACAAAAAAATTTCTTCTACATTATAGCTGCATGTGATGAGGAAAGAAGGGGCAAGTGAAGCAGAGAATAGAAGGGGTTCATGCTTCCTGGAACCATCAGTGACCCCACCTCCTCAGTTCTGCATTTAAGAAGAAAGGTGGTGGCAAGAATGGAATCCCAGGTGGGTTGAGGGGACAGATACAAGCAGAAGGGACTGATGTCCAGTATAGCCATTGATGCCTTGTTTGGTTTCCACTGATCAGAGAAGCTCTCAGATGCTTCCCAGAAAGTAATCCTGGGATGAGTATAGAACTGAGAAGGACCATAAGGGATGCAAGAGAGAGCTCCCCCATCAAAATTCAAGGTCACTAATGTGCTGCCGCCTTTCCTCATGCCCCCTCAGGCTCAAGAGTCCCATGATGCAGCCCTGTGGTCCACACAAGCCCACCCTGAGGCCCCCTCATCCTGACTCTGTCTTTTCAGCACAGACATGGAAGGAAGTATCTGTGACACACAGGCCCCAGAGTCCCTACCAGAGCTCAGAGACAACTTCATGAGCCATGCACACATGCCCACCTTAATGTCTCAGCCTGGCCAACACCCAGGGCAGCTGCTTGCCATTTAACAGCCCTGCCACATCGCCCACCAGAAGGACCCTCATCCTGGTCCACAGACACAGCTTCTCTGTCCTGTAATATCCATCCTTCCTTCTTGAGACTCAGGAGAAAAGACAATTGAACACAAGCTTTCCTCCCTCTAAATATGTTAATATTTACCCATTATTTATACAAGATTCACTTCCTTGTCATCTAGTCCTCTCACTCTCAAGCCCAGTGACTGTACCTGAACCCCAGCTCCTTCTATATCTGGACCTTTAACACATTAATGATAAAAACTGATTATAAATATCCAAATTAAAATTTAAAGTCAGGGGCTGGAGAAGGACCAAGATCTGCCCAGTCACTTAGAATTGATGATCTACTTCCTCTGGGCCCAAAGTCATCATTCCTTACCCAGTTATAGACTCCACACCATCACCAGAAACCACCAGACAGACACCTAGAACACAGAACATGCTTTTGGGGGTCCAGTCATCCCTCCCACAGGATGACACAGGGATGCCTTTAGTGAACCAGGTCTCACTCACCTTGGGATTGAGATCTCACAGGTAAGACACTTTTAAGGGTTCCAGACTCTGTTATAGGGAAGTATAGGCTGGAAAGGAGAGGCTAACTCAGGGCTGGCAGGCTGTCCCCAAGCAGCACCCTCTATCCCAGAGCTGGGGATGCAGGGTCAACACAGACCAACTCACCCTCAGAGGAAGATATTTCTTCTCTGACACATAAGAAAATCTCAGTGCCCAATCTCACCCAAGATTTGAGAAGAAAAGTTTTAGAGAGGACACTAACCCAGCTGTGTCTACAGTGAACTTGAGAGAGTGGAAGGCAGGGGTCAGGAGAACAGACTTGGGAGCCAGACTGCCTGGTCTTGACTCACAGTTTAGCTGCATGTCATGTGTGGACCTTGAACTTGGTTCTTACACTCCCTGATTGGTAAAAGGAGGGTTGTGATCATGCCTAGATTACTGAGTTTTGGTGAGGATTAGGTGAGTTGGCATTAGCATGTCATATTACAACACTAGTTAACAGTAATATGTGTGCTGATGCTGATTTGCTGTCACGGCCAACTCTTTGCAACCCCATGGACTGTAGCCCACCAGGTTCCTCTGTCCATGGAATTTTCCAGACAATAACAGTAGTACATAGTAGTAGTATTATGTACTACTGTTAACTTGCTTTCCTGATGACTCACATGGTAAAGAATCTACCTGCAATGCAGAAGATCTGAGTTCAATCCCTGGGTCAGGAAGATCCTCTGGAGAAGGAAATGGCAACCCACTTCAGTATTCTTGCCTGGGAAATCCAATGGACAAAGGAGCCTGGGAGGGGGCTACAGTCCATGGAATCCCAAAGAGTTAGTCATTCTGAGTGACTAACACACACACACACACACACACACACACACACACACACACACAGTAGTAGTAAAGAAGCAGAGTTAGGGCATCTCCCACCATCTCGTCGCAGGAATCCCAGGCCTCTAGAACAGGAATTCCATTCTGTTACCTGGAGCCTTGACTGAGGCTCTGGGAACTCTCCCAGGAGCTACAGGCTGTGATGGTGATTGGTGCCGATCAGAGCTGTGAGTCTTCCACACATCACCCCTTCTCTCTGTGCCCCATGCAACTGCTCAAGAACCTCAATCTTAACGTCGGTGAGCTTTTGTGAATTAAGTTGTTTACTTAATCATTTTACTTTATAAACTCGAATGAACGAGGTAAAACATTTTGCATCTAATTCACCCTCATATCCCCAATGCCTGGCTAATTAAAAATCATAAATGATGTCTTTTGTGTACCTGAATGAATGAATGTCAGCCTGATATTTTACACAAATCATTTCAATCAAAAGAAATCTTTTGAGAAATCATTTAACTTGTTATGAGGATGTAACAGCACAGTGCAAGCAAGGTACATCATTTGTCTGAATGATATTTCAACACTGTTAAATGGAATGAGCTATATACGGTTCACTTCAACACCTTTCTGCAATAAATGCAGTAAATTGCAATAACTAGAAACAGCCTAGCCCAGCACAAGCGCAGTGCTGAGAGAGCCAGCTCTAAACATGGATCAACGCTGCACGTTTCTCTCTGTATCTGAATATAAAGAAGACAAACCACAGAACACTGACAGGTGAAGACCATGAAACCTCCTGTTCTGGTCTTAATCAGATATGGCCAAGTGGTCAGGATGTTTATGTATTTATCATTTGGCACATTTTCAATTCAAACCACACACAACTGTAACAGGAAGCAATTTTGTTATAAAAAATGTGAACAGCTTCCGTTTGAATTAGAAGTACAGGAGTAAAAAGCAGAAAGAATCTTGTTCTTTTACTTAGGCTATTTGTCCTTATGGATTCTAAAGCAATACAACATGTAGCATTATTATTCCCAAATCACCGTGAGAGTATGGTGGTTTCAGAGGCTCAGTAATCTCTTTGCTAGGAAAGTTAATAACTAAACCTGCTTGCTTGAGGAAAATTTCCTCAGGACCACTCAGAGTGACTAAAATACTAAATATTTTTTAATTAAAAAAGAGGCATGCAACTCTAACGGAAAATTATTAACGGAGTTGTTATACCAAAGCTTTGGAGACATGCCTCACCATCTGTGTTCCTTGCATGGATGGGACTAAGATTCATAAAGACTCCTTTACCAAAGACCACTTCATCACCAGGGCATGAAGGAAAGCAAGATTATGAGCTGGTGATGTCCAGCCCATCACCCCTGTTCAGCCCTTTACAGTCTATAACCAGAAACATCAAACAAAGAGTGTGGCCTTTGTTTGTTCAATGAATTGGCCTCATTCATTCTTCCATAGTGCAACATCAGATACCCAGAGACAAGAGCAGATCAAAGCTAATAAATCAAAGACAAGCGGATTCTAAGTGGAGTGCATGCTGACCAAGGACCCTTCCCCGCTGCTGTTGGAAATGAAGAAGCCCTCCCACCCCAGACACCATCCGTGGGAAGAGAGACAAGAAGGTGCCTCCTTAAATAGAGAAAATCAGTCTCAGCAGGGAGCTTGAACTAGAAATGACAAAACAATTATTACAATTAACCTGAGCTAAGTTGAGGGGCAAACTTTAAATGGGAGAGTCTGTGTTAACTTTATGGAACTTTCAGTCCACACAAACATCCCTTGCTCGTGCACAAGATGAAATCAGTGATAAAAAGAGTATATTACATTTATGTATATTTGAATTCTGGAGGACACATTTTTAAGCCCACTACAGAAAGAAAACTCAAAATTATTCTCATTTTTAAATGCACAGAGTTGTCACCTCTGTGAACTCTAATTTCTCCAGCTCAAAATTACCACTGTGCCTACTTAATTTATAAAATCTTGCCCACTGTCTTTAAAGTGGGGGCTTCTTGAGAGGAAGTATTGTGTCTTACTCTTCAATAGCTCTTTAAAGTCAACTAAAGACACATAGAAAGAGCTTAGACGTACGGCAAAACCAATACAATATTGTAAAGTAATTAACCTCCAATTAAAATAAATTAATTAAATTTTAATTTTAAAAAAATTTAAAAAAAAGAAAGAGCTTAACAAATAGTGGATAAATAAAGAAATGAATGCATGAACAAATGCTGAAAATCACCCTGAGTTAATGATACTGAGCAGGAAAGGGGTAGAGGAAACAGAAATTTTTCTAATCCCACTTGGCACAGACTGAAGTGGAGTAAGGAGTCAGAGACACACCAGACCAAAGAACCAGATAGACAATGCCTTCTTCAAATCTCACTCTGGGGAGGGTCCAATCATGTATAATTTCTGCACAAAGCTGTAGCTCAGAAACTTCACCAAGGCAAGAAAGAAACTGACAGCATTGCTACCAAGGATGTGGCATTGACAATAATATTCATCAAATAGCTGTTTTTCTAGCTCCCAGTGACTCATTCTGGCCAATGAAACGTGTGGGTGGTGCCACATGTGTCTCTTCCGAGTGGAGACATGAAAACCCCATGTGACTCTCTAGTCTCTCTCTTTTCTGCCCCAGAAGTTGTGTGTTCCCAATGGTGCACATGCCAGCTGATGGTGCCTCACTGACCACGGTACATTTGTAGGTTGGTAAAAGCAGAGACATTACTTTGCCGACTAAGGTCCATCTAGTCAAGGCTATGGTTTTTCCTGTGGTCATGTATGGATGTGAGAGTTGGACTGTGAAGGCTGAGCGCCAAAGAACTGATGCTTTTGAACTGTGGTGTTGGAGAAGACTCTTCAGAGTCCCTTGGACTGCAGGGAGATTCAACCAGTCCATTCTGAAGGAGATCGGCCCTGGGATTTCTTTGGAAGGAATGATGCTAAAGCTGAAACTCCAGTACTTTGGCCACCTCATGCAAAGAGTTGACTCATTGGAAAAGACTCTGATGCTGGGAGGGATTGGGGGCAGGAGAAGAATGGGACGACCAAGGATGAGATGGCTGAATGGCATCACTGACTCGATGGGTGTGAGTCTGAGTGAACTCGGGGAGTTGGTAATGGACAGGGAGGCCTGGCGTGCTGCAATTCATGAGGTCACAAAGAGTTGGACATGACTGAGAGACTGAACTGAACTGAATCAATGTGTGTATGCATATATGTGTTGCTTCTGCAATTTGGGGGTTAATTGTTCCAGTAGCAGAATGGAGTCTATTCTGACAGATCCAAAAGGGAAGGAAGACTTGAAAAAAAGACAGAATCTGTCACATGAATCAGGTACTTTCCTGGATCTCTTCTTCCTCTGTGTCTTCATCCCAAGCTACTCCCTCAGGTGGTCAGCTTGCATCCTCTCTTGGGCCTGGT
>SJYA01000778.1:1538378-1617884 GCA_006410615.1 Neotragus moschatus | reverse complement strand
GTGGATTCATGTCAATGTATGGCAAAACCAATACAGTATTGTGAAGTAAAATAAAGTAAAAATAAAAATAAAAGAAATAAACTGAAGTTTATATTAAGACTACTTATACTTTAATCTTCAGATTCAGTAGTAAAACCGTATCACACACAAAGTTGGTATAAGCCCTGAGTTAGATAAAGGTATAATAAATTCACAGTATTACTCAGTAACGGTCCATGAACTTGCTTTGGTTCTCATCAACCAAGAAAAGCTTGGGAGTTCTATCCACGAAGTGATGTTGAAAAGAGAGTATAAAGAATAAATGAGTGGTATTTCCTGGAGACTGGGCTCCTCACCCTCTGTTCTGATTTCATCTTAGTCACTAGCATGCCAGTGAGTGTTTTTAGAGACCATTTCTTAGATGTTGAATAGCACATCAAAAGTGCTTGCCTGAGAATTGGTGTGCCTTCCACACAATTTCCAGTAGTATTGAATGGGTCACTGATCCAGAAGACATCCCCCCTCTACCCAGTCATAATCTTTCATCATAAATGATTAAATCTCACACATTCCATTCCAGTCAGATCATTGTTGGAAGTCACACTTAAATGTAATGTTAACACTTTAAAAGAGCATGAAGAAGTATATTTTAATGGATGATGAAAATGTTTCCTTACTCAATCCAGTATATCTCATCCTATATAGTTTCTTAATTTTGAATTCATTTTGTTTGAATTTGAACTCTTATCAATTAAATATATAATTAGTGAAATATTATTCTCTTAAAAGGAGGGTATATTTTGTGAAAAAAGGAACATGTGTGTGTACATACACAAATACATTTTCTTTTATTAGAAAAGGTATATTCCCCATCTCTACCAGCTGTTTAAAAATACTTTTGTAATAGGTTATTTATTTATTATTATTTTTAATATTGGCTGAAACTATTAATATGAGATGTGACCAGGGAGCAGTTTACTTTGTTAATGCATTTTTGTGCTTTTTAAAATTGAAGTATAGTTGATTTACAGTATTATATTAGTTTCAGATATACAACATAATTCAGTATTTTATAGATTATACTCTATTTAAAGTTACTATTAAATATTGACTGTATTCCCCGTGTTGTACAATATATCATTTTAGCTTATTTATTTTATATATAGGGATTTGTACATCTTACCCCTATCTTGCTGTTAATGCACTTGTAAAAACAAGCATGCATTTGTATCAATTCATTTCCTTGTATCTTCTTTGAGCAAATATTTTGAAGTCTTTTATGTAAAAGATTCTTAGACATTAAAAGGGAAACAAAGACAAATCAAGAATTTTAAAATGTGGAGAAGAGAGGGGAAATAGTACATAAATGAGTAAAATAGAAAGTGGAAAGGGATATGTGACATAAGGATGACTCAAGAACCAGTTGGAAGGAACAGGGAAAAACATCACAGTGGTGATGTGACTTTACCCAAGATGTCAGGATCTGTGCATGTGAGAAAAAGAGGTAGAATATTTTTGAGAAAATGCTGGATAATTATAATAAATGTGCCATAAAAAGGTTCAAGTCATGGGACTCCCCTGGTGGTCCATTTTTTAAAAATCCACCTCCCAAAGCAGGAGATATGGGTTTGGTCCCTATCTGGGAACTAAGATCCTACATGCCTCGGGGCAACTAGCCCATGTGCCACAACTAGAGAGGAGCCTGCATGCCACAACAAAAGACCACACGTGCTGCTACTAAGACCTGATGCAACAAAATAAATAAATATATATATTTTTAAAAGGTTCATACTGTTGAAAGGGAAAAGGGAGAAAAAAGAAGTCACTATTTTAACTAGTAGTGTAGGTAAAAATCTCAAACACATCAGGAAATATTTGAATTTTGGAGTTTTGGTTTTGCCATACATCAACATGAATCTGCCACCGGTGTACACGTGTTCCCAATCCTGAACCCCCCTCCCACCACCCTCCCCATACCATCCCTCTGGGTCGTCTCAGTGCACCAACCCCAAGCATCCTGTATCCTGCATCGAACCTAGACTGACGATTCATTTCTTATATGATATTATACATATTTCAATGCCATTCTCCCAAACCATCCCATCCTCTCCCTCTCCTGAATTTAGAAAGATGGTAAAGATAACCCTGTATGCGAGACAGCAAAAGAGACACAGATGTATAGAACAGCCTTTGGACTCTTGATGGATGTTTTTAAAAGAATATCACTATTTGATATGTTGAACGACCTTGAATATGCTCATTCATTATGTAAAGTCAAACTGTGAAAACTTTTAACTGAAGGAAATATATCCTTGTAATTTTTATCTCTGCATGTGTTCTAATGTTAAAATACATATTTTATTCTTAGGAAAATGTGGATTGTATATATATGTAATTTATGTGTATATGTATATTTTTAAAGCTCAATGGAAGATTTATGAAAGTGCCTAATAAGTTTCTTTCATTGTTGCAGGTCACTGATATGATGCTTCAGGACAAACCCTATCCTGATTGGGGAAAATCTGCAAGAGCTTTTTGGAAGAAAGGAAATGTTAGGATTATTTTATTCTGGTAAGAGACTGTTTCATTTATTGACTGTGTCTTGCCTCATTCACAAAGGACTTGGGTTGGATTTAGTTTTCTTTAAGTATATAGAATTCTATCTAGAGAGGCATTTCTAGTGGACACTACGCTCCATGATTAAAATGATGAAAACCAATTTCCTAACTAATCACTTTTCGCCTACACATTGTTGCATATACCCATTTACAAGAGATACATTTACTAATACAGTAAAACAAATAAGCTTTTATCAGAGGTAAGTAGGTTTTTGACTCAGTAAAAATAAGCTAGAATTTTCAATGAAATCTGATATAAAATTCAGTAAATACTGAATTTCTAGCATATTTGACAGGATGCAATTTTTTTTTTTTTTTTGCTTTGAAGAAATCGTGCAGGGAGGGAAATTCACTACAAATCACATCTGGCTCATTGGCACTTCTTTATGTAATTTCCTTTAGTTGTCCAGCCCAATTATTGCAATGAGAAAACAATCCATGTCTTACAGAACTTTGTTTTTTGGCGGAGTCAATGTTATTTATATATATTTGAACAAGCTTAGACAGAAACGGTAGGAATACAGGAACAGCAAGAAGGGCATTTCACCAGGCTGTGTGACACTGCACAAGCACGGGATTCAGCCTGATATGTGAAAAGTTATCTACTCTGGCGCTCAGAAGCCTTGTAATTGATGATAATCTGAACTTCATAAATTGCATAAAGTGCATACTGTTTACCTGCATTTCAAAAAGAAAAAATAAAATCTCTTTATTCTTGGATTTAATTCAGAGATTTTATTTTATTTTTTCATGTACAGACTCCAAAAATCATGATC
Source organism: Neotragus moschatus (assembly GCA_006410615.1). NCBI lineage: Eukaryota > Metazoa > Chordata > Mammalia > Artiodactyla > Bovidae > Neotragus > Neotragus moschatus. Next base: position 1,614,511 of record SJYA01000778.1, on the reverse strand, counting down.
ACTAAGTACTTGGAAGAAAGTATACACTCAAAGCTATCTTTATGCTTTAGCAATATTACTAAATATTTCTTTAGATATATAGTATTTTGAATTCAATTATTAAGACTCTTGAGAGTCCCTTGGACTGCAAGGAGATCCAACCAGTCCATTCTAAAGGAGATCAGCCCTGGGATTTCTTTGGAAGGAATGATGCTAAAGCTGAAACTCCAGTACTTTGGCCACCTCATGTGAAGAGTTGATTCACTGGAAAAGACTGTGATGCTGGGAGGGATTGGGGGCAGGAGGAGAAGGGGACGACAGAGGATGAGATGGCTGGATGGTATCACCGACTCAATAGACATGAGTCTGAGTGAACTCCAGGAGTTGGTGATGGACAGGGAGGCCTGGCGTGCTGCAGTTCATGGGGTCGCAAAGAGTCAGACACGACTGAGTGACTGAACTGAACTGAACTGAATTAGCAAGTAAACAAAAATAGATTTTTTACCACTATAAAAATGAATATGATTTTGTAGATGTTTATTCACAGCTTGTCTCTATGAGTCAAATCTGGCCTATTTTTATGATGCATTTAACTTTATATCTTTTCCTATTTGTAAGCTCCCCATGTAGCTTGACCAGATAATATATAATATAATAATTATAGCATGTATTTACTGAGGTATGTTTTGCTCCAGTCTCTGTGCTGAGTATTTACTCATTTCATCCTGATAACCCTATAAGTAAGTGTTACTACTATAAGTATAGGACTCTGACTTTAAGGCTCCACTCCAATTCTTAATCTTTACACTAGACTATCTCTAGAAAAACCAAGGATACATTGGTGTGCAAATTCCAAGTGATTATCCTTAATCATTATTTAGGTAATGGTGCTAAATAATGTGTGAAATTCTGGAAGATCATTCTACCCTATAGAGTTCTGCACAGAGGTTTTAAGAATCATGATTTAAAAGGAGATAAACTCTAATATTGAAAGTGTCTATGGGCTATGTCTCTTTTAAAACATCCATTTACTGTGGAGGATTTCCCTGGCAGTCCAGTGGTCAAGACTCAGTGTTCCCATTGTAGGGCAGATAGATTCAATCCCTGGTCAAGGAACTAAGATCCCACATGCCCCTTGGGGTGGCCAAAAATAGATAACTAAGATAGTCATTTTTTTTTAATCCATTTACTATGTTTATAGATATTTTATATTATTAACTATATCTCCAAAGGCAGCCCATTGATTATTGCAGGCTGCAGTCGCAAAGAGTCGGACACAACTAAGCAACTAACACACACTTTGTTGATTAGATAATATATTTGAGAGATGATTTTTCATTGTTATATTTCAGAGCATGGAGAGCATAAAACAACTGGAGGAAAATTTAAATACCACTATAAACATATTTTTCCTATTTTATCCATTACATATAGTCAGATTATCTTGACAACAGTATTCATGATTTTAAAAAAAGGAAAATCTGATATAAAAAGGTGAATAAGGAAATTATGTGGGAAGCAAAGAAATCTCCTTTTTTGTTTCTACTTTTCAGATAAAAGGGATTTAGCAAGTATAAAGAACATTTGTTTTTTTAGCTCTAGGAGATAAAAATATAGAAATCATTGGCAAGGTTTTAAATGAAATAAAAGATAGTATTTACATACTCTGTGTCACCCATTCAAAAAGGTTTTTTTTTTTTTTTTTTTGCTTTTTCCCTAGTTAAGGAGAGATGAATTTATGTAAAGAAAAGAAATCTGTAGTAAAGAAATTTTGCAAAGGAAAGCCTTTATAAGTTGCAGTATGATTGTGTGCCAGAGTTTAAACATTACAACATGGAATTATGCTGTTGAAAACTTACCTTTTACCTATATGTAGCTGCTTAACTCACATTTCTGAGTCTGTCAGAAAGTATTTCATTTGCAACTATGTGGCTAAGTTCTTCCTTAATTCTTAGTAATAGATGTTTCTACACCGGAGGAAATGGTTCTTCTTTCTTTCAGTAAATGTGCAAAGGTATATTTCATGGGCCTTTAAGCCTTGGAGGAGACTCAACTGTGGTAGGTTTGAAAATATTAAATGCAAAAGGACAGACTATAGAACTACCCTTCCAAAGCTCCATTCCCAGGCCTGTTGTTAACTACAAAGAATAAAAATTTAAAATCTAATCTTAAATTAATGCTGTAATGTGTGTGTGATCAGTTGTGTCTGACTCTTTACAACCTCATGGACTGTAGCCTTCCAGGCTTCTCTGTCCATGGAATTCTCCAGGCAAGAATACTGCAGTGGATAGCCATTCCCTGATCCAGTGGATCTTCCTGATCCAGAAATCAAACCCGAGTCTCCTGCATTGCGGGATAATTCTTTATGTCTCAGCCACCAGGGAAGCCCCAAGTTAATGCCACATACTGTTCTATTTTCCAGAGGGACGCCCAAAGCCTATTTTCGCTCACCTGTACCTGAAGTAAATGTGTGCATAAACATGGACATAAAATAACAAGTAGTATAATATTTATGTTAGCGTCTATCTCCCTGCTTTATTTACTCTCTGGAGACACAATTTATATGCTTTTGAGGGAAAACATGTTGCAAAGATATTTCCCAAAGTCTTATATTAAAAAATAAGGGAAGATACTCTTCTGTAATTAGTGGGAGAAGAAATTGGGAGAGCTAGTGGGTCATTTGGGCTTCACAGACACTTCAGTTCCTTGCCCTGGAGACACATTAAGAGGATTGTACTTTTCTGCGCCCTCTGATCACATGACTTGTTTTGACCAAAAATACCAATACAGTATACTAACACATCTATATGGAATTTAGAAAAATGGTATGTTAAACCTGTACGCGAGACAGCAAAAGAGACACAGATGTATAGAACAGCCTTTTGGACTCTGTGGGAGAGGGAGAGGGTGAGATGATTTGGGAGAGTGGTATTGTAACATGTATGATATCATAAGTGAAATGAATTGCCGGTCTAGGTTCGATGCAGGATGCAGGATGCTTGGGACTGATGCGCAGGGATGATCCAGAGGGATGGTGTGGGGTGGGAGAGGAGAGGGGGTTCGGGATTGGGAGCTCATATACACTCGTGGCTGATTCATATCAATGTATAGCAAAATGAACACAGTATTGTAAAGCAAAACAAACTAAAAAAATAAAAATTTAAATTAAAAAAAATGTGAGTGGAAGAGACATGGGTTACCTCTAAGTAGAAGCATTTAATTGCCAGTGAGAAGCATTGAAAATGGCTCCTTTCTTGGTAGCCACTGTTGGAGTCTGTGTCTAGCTGGAGCCCTTGTCATTCAGGTTCCATGAAAGACCAGAATAGAGCCAGCATCCTTAACAACACATGCAGTGTAAGTGAGGATTAAGTCTTTGTAAATGTTAAGCCACTGAGATTTGGGAATGTTTGATAGGGCAACAAAAACTAGCCTGTCCTGATGTACCCTAAAAAGTGGAGTGCTGTCATAGCAGAAAGTGAAAATTTTTGTCTTTTAAGGGCTAGACAGAAAACGGCAAGGAAACCAATGATGGAGGCTAGAAAGATGGCAGTGCAGATGTTATAGTGCCAACGCATTTGCTAAAAACTGTGGCCTGTGATTAATTAGATGCTTAGACTTGGAAAGCATAGTGTGTGGCTGTGTGTGTCTGGGTATAACCAACCTCTTCCATTCTATTTTGTTGCATAGAAGAGATTGCATTTCATTTTTTCTATATTTGATGATTCAGTTCAGTTCAGTTCAGTCACTCAGTCATGTCCAACTCTTTCAACTCCATGGACTGCAGCATGCCAGGCTTCCCTATCACCAACTCCTGGAGTTTGCTCAAACTCATATCCATCCAGTTGGTGATGCCATGCAACCATCTCATCCTCTGTCATCCCCTTCTCCTGCCTTCAGTCTTTCCCAGCACTAGGATCTTTTCCAATGAGTCAGTTCTTCGCATCAGGTGGCCAAAGTTTTGGAGTTTCAGCTTCAGCATCAGTCTTTCCAATGAATATTCAGGACTGATTTCCTTTAGGATCGATTGGTTGGATCTCCTCGCAGTCCAAGGGACTCTCAAGAGTCTTCTCCAACACCATAGTTCAAAAGCATCAATTCTCTGGTGCTCATCTTTCTTTGTAGTCCTACTCTCACATCCATACATGACTACTGGAAAAAACATAACTTTGACTAAACGGACCTTTGTTGGCAGAGTAACATCTCTGCTTTTTAATATGCTGTCTAGATTGGTCAAAGCTTTTCTTCCGAGGAGCAAGTGTCTTTTAATTTCATGGCTGCAGTCACCATCTTCAGTGATTTTGGAGCCCCCCAAAATAAAATCTCTCCCTGTTTTCATTGTTTCCCATCTATATGCCATGAATTGATGGGACTGGATGCCATGATCTTAGCTTTTTGAAGGTTGAATTTTAAACTAACTTTTTCACTTTATATTTTTTTAAAAGTACTTTGTCTAGTGCCCTTATGGTTTGGGCTGGCAACTTTTGATCATGATTATCTTTATTTTTGACTGAGAAACAAATGAGCTGATGCTGGTTTTTCTACTTTGAGTATTATGGTTATTACTCAAGTCTAACAAGGTTATTAGGAGAAGGCAATGGCACCCCACTCCAGTACTCTTGCCTGGAAAATCCCATGGATGGAGGAGCTTGGAAGGCTGCAGTCCTTGGGGTCACTGAGGGTCAGACACAACTGAGCAACTTCACTTTCAGTTTTTACTTTCATGCATTGGAGAAGGAAATGGCAACCCACTCCAGTGTTCTTGCCTGGAGAATCCCAAGGATGGGGGAGCCTGGTGGGCTGCCGTTTATGGGATCGCACACGATTGAAGTGACTTAGCAGCAGCAGCAAAAAGGTTATTTGACCAGACAAGAGCTAATCAAGAAATGATTATTGTCTTAATATATATGTGTGGGAGAGTAACATGGTAACAATAATAATAAATGAAATAAAGTAATAAAAAGGACTGGAGAATTGGGGAAATATCAGTCAGAAGGGTTTTAGTAATAGCTTTACTAATACCCAGATGTATGGCCTATATTTCTACTTTGAGTTTCCATTTTCTTTTCTGTAAAAGGGATGTTTGTTATTTTGTGCAGTCCTTTTCAGCTCTGCAATGCTATTTTCCATTGTAAGATTAAGGTGTTAGAGAGTAATTCTGTCTGCTTTACTCCAGAGAGCAGAATATGGACGGCTATAGTCTGAATGTTTGTGTCCTTCCAAAATTCCTGTGTTGAACTCTTGATGCCCTGTGTGATGGTGGGACCTTTGGGAGGTGCTTAGGTGGTGATGGTGGTGCCTGTAGAAATGAGACTAGTGCACTTATTAAAAAAGGCCATAGCCCATTCTACCATGTGAGGGCACATTGAGAAGGCACCAGTTATAAATTAGAAAGGAGGGTCTCACCAAACTCGACCATGCTGATACCTTCGTCTTGGACTTCAGGCCTCCAGAATTGTGAGAAATAAATGTCTGGTGTATATGTGTCACCCAGTGTGTGATACTTTGCCATTACAGCCCAAATGGACTAAGATATGAGTCAATGAGTGTAAGTCCCATGAAACAGATTTAGGTCCAAGTATGAAAGAATGCCCTTTCATGCTCAGACATGAGTCTCTGAGTGCTGAATGAGCCTGCCTGATGTACTGCTAAATTCCCCATCAGTGGAAGTATTCCTGCTAAGACTACTACATAATCCTTCAGGGGTGCTATACAGGATTTTCACATTGAATGAGAAAAAAGGTAAATCACTTAAATTTTTCATCAAACTTCAAGATTCTCTGACTCTACATTTTTAACTAGAAAAGTACTGCATATTGATTTTTAATAGAGAGGATACTAATTATAATTTAATATGTTCTGTATAATTCCATCATCATTATAGCAAAATTTTTGCAGTAGACAATAATTCATGAAAGGTTCCAGGGGCAACTAGAGTATGCACAGTTTTTTTGCCTCACTTCTCAAGTAATAAAGGAGCCCATATCTTCTCTCTGGATGGATTTTGTCTTTTTGCCTTCAGCCTTCCTCCCACCTCAACGTGCCTCTTTATGCAGTTGTCTATCTTTAATTAAAAGCTGCCTCTGTGAGGAAAAGCGGAAAATTTTTAGCCCAGGTCATGTAAGTGTACCTATTGAATCAGTCACCTTTACTTTTTACACTACACTAAGTTAACAGGCTCTATTTAAATCTGGCTACTTCACAGTGGATGGATCCAAGGATATGCTTCACCTGGTTTTCTTGCTAAATGTTTAGTTTCCTACTGCTGAATAAATAGATGATTGATGTTGCAGTACTGTTTTGTCAGACTGATGTGTTATACCACTTGGTGATTTTCATGTAAAAAGTAAATTTTATATTTATGCCTTAGGGATTTAACTCTCAATCATATATTTATGCCTGGGCATTAATACCCATGCCCTTCAAGACATAATTTTGCTGAATTAAGAAAAAGTCTTCTTTTCATTAACTTATTTAAGTAAATGCTTAAGCACTGGGTACCATATGGTTAGAAGTGGTTAGAAGCACAACTGGAGCAGGTTGCCTGACTTTCCGTCCTGGCTTTATTACTTACCATTGCGTGTCAGTTGTTAACTATTTTGCTTTACCTGGTATTATGGTATGTTATGGAAACAATGGCAGCTTTTATTTTCTTGGGCTCCAGTATCACTGAGGATGCTGACTGTAGCCATGAAATTAAAAGATGCTTGCTCCTTGGAAGAAAAGTTATGACACACCTATGTATGCTCAACTGCTCAGTCATGTCTGACTCTTTGAGATCCCATGGACTGTAGTCCACAGACTCCTCTGTCCATGGAATTTTCCAGGCAAGAATACTGGAGTGGGTTGCCATTTATTTCTCCAAAGAAAAACCTAGACAGCATATTAAAAAGCAGAGACATCATGTTGCTGACAAAAGGTCCCTATAGTCAAAGCTATGGTTTTTCCGGTAGTCATGTATGGATGTGAGAGTTGGACCATAAAGAAAGCTGAGTGCCAAAAACTGATGCTTTCAAATTGTGAGCTGGAAAAGACTCTTGAGAGTCCTTTGGGAAGCAATGAGATGAAACCAGTCTGTCCTAAAAAAAATCAACCCTGAATATTCACTGGAAGGACTGATGCTGAAACTGAAGCTACAATACTTTGGCCACCTAATAAAAACTGGTGACTCATTGGAAAAGACCTTGATGCNAAACTGATGCTTTCAAATTGTGAGCTGGAAAAGACTCTTGAGAGTCCTTTGGGAAGCAATGAGATGAAACCAGTCTGTCCTAAAAAAAATCAACCCTGAATATTCACTGGAAGGACTGATGCTGAAACTGAAGCTACAATACTTTGGCCACCTAATAAAAACTGGTGACTCATTGGAAAAGACCTTGATGCTGGGAAGGATTGAGGGGAGGAGGAGAAGGAGATGACAGAGGATGAGATGATTGGATGGCATCACTGACTCAACGGATATGAGTTGGAGCAAACTCAGGGAGATAGTGAAGGACAGGGAAGCCTAGTGTGCTACAGTCAAAGGGCTTGGAAAGAGTTGGACACAAATGAGCAACTGAACAACAGCAGATGTTACAACTGGTATTATGGGCACCAGGTGCTCTCTATGATGCTGAGAATACAACTTTGAAAGAGAAAATAAGGACTCTGACAGCATAATGTTCTGTCCTGTGAGAAATATGGTAGTAGGAGGAAATATCTACCAAGGTGTAAGTGCTGTGATATAGTTTGATGTGAGCTATAGGGATGTTTTACCCAGGGATGAGAAGTCATTCAGGATAAGGAGTAGCCAGAAACATGACGATTGGTTAGGTATGTGGATTGAGGTCAGGCAGAGGAAGTTCAGGGTACTGTTGAGTGGTTAGGCTCGAGCCACTGAAAAGGTGATTATGGTACTCACTGAGATAGGAGATCCTGGTGGAGGACTAAGTCTTAAGAAGAGGTGTAGTGAATCCAGACTTGAGCATGTTGAACTTGTATTAATTGAGATACCCACTATGCAGTTCTCTATGTGGACGTGAAGCTATGTGAAGTGATGGACGTGAAGTGATGTCTGACACAAAAATACAACTAACGTTTGTATTTTGATTTACATTTTTGTACTTTTGTAGATGTCACTATCTACATATATACAGTGTTTGAGTAGGTGTAGAATAAAAAGAGGGCTTCCCAGGTGACGATAGAGGTAAAGAACTCCCTGCCGATGCAGGACTCATAAGAGAGCGGGTTCTATTTTCCTGAGTCAGGAAAAGACCCTGGAGGAGGGCATGGCAACCCACTCCAGTATTCTTACCTAGAGAATCCCATGGTTAGAGGAGCCTGGCAGGCTATGGTCCATAGGGTTGCAAAGAGTATGGCACAACTGAAGCGACTTAGCACACGCACGCGCGCACACACACGCACACACACACACACAGGCACACACACACACAGAGTGAAAAGATCTGCTAGAATAAATCTGCAGAGCTCTTTTATTTAGGAGCAGGCAGAAGAGGCATCTTCAGAGAAGACAGAGAAAAGGGGGACAAAAAGAATGAAAATTCCAAAAAAAGGTGTGTCATGGATTCCAAGAAAAGAGAGAATTTCAAGAGACAGTCATGTCAACAGTGAAATGCTGGTGATACATCAAATAAGATCAAAATGCAAAGTATCAATGAGACTTCACTATAAAATTACCATCAGTGATGAGCTTGACAAGAATGGTTTTCTGGAATGTTGCTGATAGATTCCAGACTTGTACCTCTCTTGTATCAAGGGTAAACCCATGTTTAGGAGAAGAGGAAAGAGGAACAGTGAGGGGATTCAGAAGGTAAGAGAGAAAACTAAAGGAACATTTATATTTAAAAATTAATATTTCCCAGGAGAATTTAAATATAGTTTACTGATTTGGTAATTAATGTATTTGTTTCATCCAGAGCATATTCATTTTTCCCCCAAGAGATAGAGCTCATTTCAAATTATTTGCTGCCCAAATATTGAATGCGAAGCTCCTAAATTCTGTAGTGACAATTTACTGTTTGCTATTCTCATGTTTTAGTAGGAAGATAGAGAATAAATAGTTAATAGAGTTTTAAATTTAAAATCTTTAAAAGTTTAAAGAAATGTATTAAAGTCATATGTGACTCAGTTCTCTCCATATTTCTGCTCAGATCACATTACTTAAGAGCATGACAACATCTTACTGTGTCCCTAGGACTGTGTTCCTGGTACACAGTAAGCATTAAATATACCCTTGTCATGTTGACTGCTTTGGTGAGAACTGTCAAATCTAAGATACTCTATGACATTACTGAAAATTTCTTCAGATAGAAGACTTCATTGAAAATGATGAGGATAATTAAAAGTATTTTGACTTTTGGATTAACTATGTTTATTAAAAGACTGATAGTGCTTAGGAGTTTTTTTCTGAAAAATGTTTAGAATTTTTTTTTTCAGTTTTAAAAAAATCACCTTGGTTACAAATTATGTGCTTTACCTACACTAAAAAGTCAATTAAAATAGCATGGGGTATGTTTCTACAGAGACTTAACATTAGCCACACACTGACCCTGAAAATTTTAAATTTAGGATCTTTCCCTCATCTCTTAAAGGTGAGTTAAGTTTAAGGAAAAGGAATTCAATAAATTGGTGTTATCTTACTTACTAGTACTTCCCTCTTATGGGGCTTCCCAGGTGGCACTAGTGGTAAAGAACCTGCTTGCCAATGCAGGACAAGTAGGAGATGTGGGTTCCGTCACTGAGTTGGGAAGAACCCCTGGAGGAGGGCATGGAAACCCACTCCAGTATTCTTGCCTGGAAAATCCCATGGATGGAGGAGTGTGACAGGCTACAGTCCATAGGGTCACAGAGTCAGACACAACTGAAGCAACTAGCACACATGAACCTCCCTGTTATAGGCTTTTAATTGCTAAGCCCTGGAATAGCAACCCTGAGCCCAGGAACAATCCTTTGATTTATAAATCTTTGAAAGAAAATGCCCTTTAATAATGGGTTGGAAATACTGCATAGTTTTTCTGTGTAACAGTTAATGGTAGAACAGAATTATTCCTCTTCAGTTTTAAATTTACTGGTCATATGCAGTACTCCCCTGCACTGGGAGGCCTAAGTCATACTTGTTACTTTTCTAAAGTATAGGTCATGTTTTCTAAGGTCCCTAAGTTCACATGTAATAGTATAAATGCACAAAATTAAAATAGAAACAATAAATTCTAGAAGAAAAAAAGCAGCATTTAACCAAGTTTAGTGTCTCAATTCATCAGAGCAGTGTAGGAACCCTTGCCTGTCTTTTCCTTCTTTCTCATGAATGCGCCCATCCCACTTTCTCTAATATAATAAAAATGCAAGTATTTCATATTAACAAAACTCCAAGTATTTCTATGACTCTACCTATTAGAAAGCATAAATATTATCTTCACTCTTGCTATTTCCCTAGTAACTATTAGTGGAATATTTTGAGGTATTTATCTTCATCCTGTATATATACTTATATACAAAGTACCACAGTACAAATGTCTTAAACTGTCTTTGCTAGCATAAAAAAGTCCTCTTTAAAAAAAAGTGTTTGTTTTTGTGGGCTTTGGTCAAAAGCTGCTGGTTAGAATTAAAATTTCCTATTCAGGAGATAATTAGTATTTCAGAAGAGCTGTCAATCTTTGTTTAAATCACTCCCATCATAACTGTCCATCAGCTTTTTGCAGACTGAATGAGACAACAACAAAGTCTCTGTGTCACCAAGTACAGCTGGTTGTTTAGTGCCCGTGATTCATTTTGGTTCACATTCAGTGCTGAGATGGGCAAGCCACCAACTCAGTTTCTCTGGTGCATCATTCATTGTTGGAAACTCACAATTGTTTGGTTTTCAAACCAGGATTGCTGGCAAATAATACTTCAACTTTCTCTGCAAGGCAAATCTTTTACTGTTATCAACTGGAAATGAATCATTGTTTATTTCATGAGTCACTGATCAAAACTAAGGCAGTTAAAGAATGCGGGGCAAGGTTCATCCAAGACAAGCTGAGGCCTGTGACAGTCCCCAACCATGTGCAGTTTCTTTCTTTCTGAATTCTCCCCAGCAGTTCTGATTCGTTAATGCCAGCTCTTGTTTTCAGAATATCCTATTTCTACATTTTCCCCTGCTGGGCAGATCTCCCTGTACCTTCTCTCTTTAGAAGAAGGGATGGATTCATTAACCATGTTAAAGACTGAACTTCTTTGATCCTTGTTGTTGCACCTGGGAAGCTTTCTGATGAACTAGAGGTAGAATGTAAAGGCAAGTGTCAGATCAAGTGAGACTAAGTTTGTTTTCACATGTATATTTTTAGCCTAAAGTGAAACTGAAAGTTGCTCAGTCATGTCTGACTCTTTGCAATCCCATGGATTTATCCAGGCCATGGAATTCTCCAGGCCAGAACACAGGAGTGGGTAAGCCTTTCCCTTCTCCAGGGAATCCTCCCAACCCAGGGATCAAACCCGGGTCTTCTTCATTGCAGGCAGATTCTTTAACAACTGAACCATATGGGAAGCCCAAGAATACTGGAGTGGTGGAGTGGGTAGCCTATCCCTTCTCCAGTGGATATTCCCAACCCAGGAATAGAACCAGGGTCTCCTGCATTGCAGGCAGATTCATTACCAAGTAAACTATCAGGGAAGCCCTTTATTTAGCCTAAAGGTTAAATAAACTCTGATTATAACGGCTGGGCATATGAGTGACTCACATTTCAGAAACCAAACAAGAACCAGTGTCTCCATGTGTAAGCTGGACAAAGCTTTGCTCCGGAGTGAAAAACGAAACATGCAAGCTTGTCTCACTCGTTTATTCATCAGATGGTAAAGAATCTGCTGCAATGCAGGAGACTAAACCTGGGTTGGGAAGATACCCTGGAGAAGGGAATAGCAATCTACTCCAGTATTCTTGCCTGAATAACTCCATGGACAGAGGAGCCCGGTGGTCTACAGTCCATGGATTCACAAAGATTTGGACACGACTGAGTGAATAACACACTGCTGACTGTTTAGGGGTTCTGTTGGGAATGCAACAGTGTGTCACATGATTTGCTGTCTTTCTTACCAACTAGATTATTGATTGACTAGAAAAAAATAAATAAAATTATAAATAATGATAAGTTCTAAGAAGAAAACAAATACCAGATATTGTGACCTTTGCCAATTCTCTCCCTGTTCAGCTCACATTTCTTGAAAGGATTACCCACATTTACTCCCCCTTGGGCTTCCCTGGTGGCTCAGTGGTAAAGAATCTGCCTGCAGTGCAGGAGATTTGGTTCCCATCCCTGGATTAGGAAGAACTCCTGGAAGAGGAAATGGCAGCCCACACCAGTATTCTTGCCTGGGAAACCCCATGGATAGAGGAGTCTGGTGGGTATAGTCCATAGGGTCAAAAAGAGCCAGACATGACTGAAGTAACTTAGCATACGTACACTCTCTACCTTGCCATTTGCCAATTACACTGTCATCTCTACTTTTCTTCTACTCCATAGTGGTTTCTTGTCATCAGTTCTCCTGAATTTCAGCTTTTGTCAGATTTATACTGCACAAAGCAGCACTGTTTTGGAGGTTAACCAAGCACTTCTGACTTTGGTGGACCATCTTTTATTTTAAGGCAGTCAATTATGGAAGGACATAGTTGAGAAGTAATATCTTGACTTTTTTTAATGTTCTTTGGTTCAAATAAGTCTATTTCTCACTTCCACTGTATAATCATAGGGGAGTTTGATTTAGATCATATCTAATGGTCTAGTGGTTTTCCCTACTTTCTTCAGTTTAACTCTGAATTTGGCAGTAAGGAGTTCATGATTTGTGCCACGGTAAGCTTCTGGTCTTGTTTTTGCTGACTATATAGAACTTCTCCATCTTTGGCTGCAAAGAATATGATCAATCTGATTTTGGTGTTGACCATCTGGCTATGTCCCTGTGTACAGTCTTCTCTTTTGTTGTTGGAAGAGACTGTTTATTATGACCAGTGCGTTATCTTGGCAAAACTCTATTAGCCTTTGCCCTGCTTCATTCCATATTCCAAGGCAAATCTGCCTGTTACTCCAGGTGTTTCTTGACTTCCTGCTTTTGCATTCCAATCCCCTATCATGAAAAGGACATCTTTTTTGGGTGTTAGTTCTAAAAGGTCTTGTAGGTTTTCTTGAACTGTTCCACTTCAGCTTCTTCAGCGTTACTCATTGAGGCATAGGCTTGGATTACTGTGATATTGAGTGGTTTGCCTTGGAAACAAACAGAGATCATTCTGTTGTTTTTGAGATTGCATCCAAGTATTGCATTTTGGACTNCTTTTTCAATGATCCAACAGATGTTGGCAATTTGGTCTCTGGTTCCTCTGCCTTTTCTAAATCCAGCTTGAACATATGAAAGTTCACAGTTCACATACTGTTGAAGCCTGGCTTGGAGAATTTTGAGCATTACTTTGCTAGTGTGTGCAATTGACAGACATTTATACAATTCAGGGGCCTTTTACCTTTCCATTTGCTATTCTGCCTGATTCTTTGTGGTTCAGGCCATCATTTTTCTCACTGGAGTCTTCTGAATGAGTCTGGCACAGAGTTATAATTACTTTTCCAGTTATGAGTCTGAGTTATTGCCAGACTGTGGTGATTAATCCAGGACTGGTCTTGACCTCTAAGTAGCTATTACCCTACCCAGAGTATTATATATGAGCCATGACAGCAGTGATTTTGTTGCTCAGCCATGTCCAGCTCTTATGACTTCATGGACTGTAGCCTGCCAGGCTCTGTTATCCTTGGGATTTCCCAGGCATGAATACTAGAATAGGGTTGTCATTTCCTCCTCCAGGAGATCTTCTTGACCCAAGAACTGAACCTAGGTCTCCTGTATTGCAGGCAGATTCTTTACCACTGAGCCACCAGGGAAGCCCATATATGAACCATATAGGAGCCCAAACCTCCATAGGAAAATTAGCTCCAGCCATAGGATCACGGAGAGTCAGACACAACTGAGAGACTTTCACTTTCACTTTTTCAAGTCCTTTTTATATGACTTTCAACCGTATTAACTCTTCTGTTATTACCTCACTATTGAAATATCCTTAGAAATCTATCCCAAAATTAGTATCATTTATTGAGTGTTTCCTATGTGGCCAGCATTGGGTGTTCACTGTCATTGTTTCATTTAATCCACACCACCACTCTAAAAGGTAATAATCATCATTATCTGCACTTTAAAGAAAATCTCTGTCTTAGAGAGATTGTGTAGCTAGGGATCGAGTGCAGGCTGGCTGATTTCAGAACTTGTACAAAATCACACTGGTGAGCCTCACTTAATCCAAGGTTTTAAGACATTTAGCACAGTTAATAATTATTAGTCACATTTTCACAAATAAGTTGTTGTAACCTTTTTTTATTCTTCTTGCAAATGAATTTGGGTTGATAAAAAAAGAGACAAGTCCAAGAATCCTTTGAGTTTATCTACTTTTCTTCTAATACCCTCATATTATTGACAAAGAAATCAAAACAAAAATCAGTTCAGTGACCTTTCAAGGTAACAGAATTATGATCTCTATGCCAATGAACCCTCAGGACTATTGGTTCCTTGTTTAATATACTTTTGTTTCCTGTATCACATTGCTTCTCTATATTATTTTTTAATCGATATAATTTAGATTAAAAGAACTTGCTGATGATTGGATATGTTAAGGTAACAGGTCATATAAGCCAATAGTAATAATCAGAACATTCTGTGTAGTTTAAATTAGTGTAATTGTATATAATTTTTTCTCAATTATAGGAATTAGGCAAGAAGAAGATGTACAATATGTAGTTTAATATGCCAATAAAGCATGATGTATTAACAGAATCTTCACTGAAGTGTTTATATGAAAAAAGCAATTGCTGTTTTTCTTATTTTATCTTCAGGAATTTCAAGGACTTCATTTCTTTAAAATATATTTGCAAGGTTGAAAATAAAGATTACAGTTGATGTCCTAAAAGCTGGCACTAACAACTACAATAAAATGGCAGCATTTTACTAGGGGATGCTAGAAGTGTGAAGATATTAAATATTACAGCTACTCAAAGGACCTTCTCCTTGGAAAATAGTGAACTTGATATTCCTGCAGAAAAATATGCCAGAGAGAGAGAATAATTCAGCACTGATTGCAGGAATAAACTAGATGACATCCAAAGTTCTTGAGATTCTAAAACCCTACCATTCTATGTAGATGATTTTCTTATCTAAGCTTATCTATGTGTTTGGACAGACATGAAGAGTTCAGAATATTGATTAAAGCAACTCCAAGTAATATTGTAAGGAAATGTTCATTTTAGCATGGTTATTTTGTGGAAAACTATCCAGCCATTAAAAGCTGTGCTTTGGCAGGATTTTTAATGACATGAAAGGTGGAGATGAATAAAAAAGATGCTGATCTAAGTAAATGTGGGAAACTGTTTTGATTGGAAACTGAAAAACCAAGAAAAAGGGAGCTAGAGATAAATATTTATTTGGTAAAATTATTTCTCATGGGGATATAGGTTAGTAATTCTGAGCTTGATTCACATGCATACTGGGGTTGATCAATGAATAAATAAATGATGCATGGTTTTCAGTGGATTTCTAACTGTGGAATTGGAAAGTCAGAAATAAGCAAGGTGGGTGGGTGAGCAATGTGGTACTAGATTAGAGTCAAAAATATCAGTATAAATTCATGTTTAGTTTAATATAAAGACAGATGTATACTTACAGAAATAATTTTAGGTACATTTGTATATATGGGTTGGAATATATACATATATTTCCTGTTCTGCACACTGAGAGGGCTTAAGCAGAATGACACTCTGGAAGCAAAAAGCATACCTAGTGACCAAATGTTGTTCTTCAACTAAAGAAATCAGGGTACTTGGGAGAAATGGTCAACCCTAGATCTGGGTCAGATAATGTGTAAAGTGATCCTAGAGTATCTTGAAGTATATACCAGCAGTTAAAGTGAAAGTGAAGTTGCTCAGTAGTGTCCGACTCTTTGTGACCCCATGGATTATAGCCTACCAGGCTCCTCCGTCCATGGAATTTTCCAAGCAAGAACACTGGAGTGGGTTGCCATTTCCTTTTCCAGGGGATCTTCCCAACCCAGACCTTTTTACCATCTGAGCCACCTGGGAAGCCCTGGGAACCATAAGTTAAGGAAGTGTTCAAAAACAAAATAAGAGGCATGTCAAAGGGACTCGTNGTAGCCTACCAGGCTCCTCCGTCCATGGAATTTTCCAAGCAAGAACACTGGAGTGGGTTGCCATTTCCTTTTCCAGGGGATCTTCCCAACCCAGACCTTTTTACCATCTGAGCCACCTGGGAAGCCCTGGGAACCATAAGTTAAGGAAGTGTTCAAAAAAAAAATAAGAGGCATGTCAAAGGGACTCGTGAGTCAATTTGAAAGAGCTTCTAATGACCAAAGTTAGAATAATTTGATCAGCAAAATAAATGAAATAATACTGGGTTATGATTCAAAGCATCAAATAAGTATTCTTGAGTTCATATCAATATTGAATAGACATAAATGATTGAATGGGCTTCCCCAATGACTCAGTGGGTAAAGAGTCTGCCTGCAATCCAGGAGAAACTGGAATCATGAGTTCGATCCCTGAGTTGGGAAGATCCTCTGGAGGAGAGCATGGCAACCCACTCCAGTATTCCTGCCTGAAAAATCCCATGGAGAGAGGAGCCTGGTAGGCTACAGTTCATAGGGTCACAAAGAATCAGACAAGACTGAGCAACTAGGCAAGCAAGCACGTGATTGAATAAATAAATGAAGAAAAAGATAGAAGTCTCCCATGTAGAAGAATTCTAAATAATTTATGGAGACACTCCTTCCTTCAAGATAGTGAAGCTCAACTGCTCACTCATTGAATGCAGGCCGAAGTTTTTGTCTTGGTTCCAAAGGGTAAAGTAAGGAAAGGGTGAGAAAAGTCACCTGCCAGTGGAAAACTCTGGCAAACATAACCCCAGCTCTGTGTTCAAGCTTAACGTCATCAGTAATGAGCCATATTGGTAGCATATAGATTGACCCCATACATCTCTAAAATGCTGTCCTGTTAAAAACATTTTATATTTACTTGGGCTTAGTTTTTAAATACTGTGTCATCATAAGATCAGAAAGAAGAAAAGGCCATTTATCTCCTTTTCTAATATTTTGAGGGGCCTCCTGCCAAATTGTTAAGTAAACTCAGTTGTTTATGGGAGAAGATGCCTATTCTGGATGACCTCCTGGCTGTAGCAGCCACAGGCTTCATATGGCCAGTGTTCTAGCCTACAGTAAGATTCTAATTATGGGCTTTCTGTTTTATTTACTGATCTCATTCCCATCTCAATGTAGAGATATCTCAAACATATATATGTTATAGGTAGGTAAAGAAGTTAGAATATATTGTGATCTCCGTCATGCCCTCCTTATAAGCCTGCTTCCAGTTACTAGGATTTGTAGGTTTGGGAGATCATCAAAAAAATTTAAATTACTAGTTAATGATACTTCTGAGGTTTGGGATCTAAATGGTCACTTTTAGAGGACTCATTCTTACTTAAAGTCTGTCTGTTTGGGGTTAATGTTCAATTTTTTCAGATCTCCTTTCCCCTTTAGACTTTCTTGTACTTGATGATAGAGGAGAGGAAAGGCTTTGTATCTTTGCTGATCTCCTCAGTAGAGTTGCTGATTTAGCTTTATCTGTGGACAGAGATGACTGACATACAATTAATTCTGTCTGACCTTTAAAGTTTTTTTCTACTTAGGGATTCCATGTGCTTTTTCCCACCACTCAAGTCTCAACAACCTCTTTGTCTTGATTGCAGGCCTGTGCTGTTCTCTCCAGGAGATCTTTGGAACAGGTCTCTTGTACATAGCCGTACCCCTCTACAATGTCCTAAAGCTGTAATAGCATCCTTTTGTAAGAAAGACCTGCCGCTTTCCTTGGACTACAGCCAGGGAAACCCTGATGTGCTGGAGTACTTTCTTTTTTATGTGGTCATTTCTGCACATCACTGCTTCCTCCTTACAGTGGACCCTGGTTGTATAGTGGGGTAGGATACTTGCTGTCTGGTCTCTTCATCTGTTTTCTATCTTTCTTTTACTTCTAATACTCATGGCTGGAAAAGCCAATTTCTCCTATTTCTATTCATAGTGTATCCATTCTGTATTGTCTCTACTCCTCTGTTCAAGACAGCCAGAGCTCTTTACAGAGGAGCCCTGAGATAATAGAAACTAGGAATTGCCAAGGATGCCAAGGATTAAAGTATATTGGCTTAGTCAGTCAGTCATTGTTAGTTGCTCAGTCATGTCTGACTCTTTGCGACCCCATGGACTGTAGCCCTCTAGGCTCCTCTGTCCATGGAATTCTCCAGGAAAGAATCCTGGAGTGGGTTGCCATTCCCTTCTCCAGGGGATCTTCCCTGACCCAGGGATGGAACCCAGATCTTCCATATTGCAGGCAGATTCTTTACTGTCTGAGACTCCAGGGAAGCCTCCATAGTTTCAGAATATAATCCTCACTGCATCTCCACCCTGACCTAGCATGCAAGCAGTACTATAATGCCCTATGCTACACTTCCTAGGAATTTAAATCTTTTCAGAATACTTTATTCTGTAAATCATGTGTGGTGGTTGTGGATACAAGAAGGTGCTGAAACTATGAACTTTGGGAAAAAGTCAGGAACTGAGAATTTGAAAATTCTCCTTGAACTTTCATTTAGTCCCCAGTCCCTGGGCCACTCCCTAGGAATTTCTTTATACTAAGTTCTTCTTATTCCAGCATTATAATGCCAGCATTCCTGTAGATGACTTGGGCCCTTCAGCTGTGTTAAAGAACCCTCAGTCTCCACCCCAGACCTCTCCTTAGGGGGGGAGTCTAACTTGACCATCTTTGGAACTTGGTGCTTCAGTTTTTACACATTTTTTTAAAAAACACATATTTCAGTGTTTTTTTCTTGCCACCAAAATGAATATTTACCTATGTTTTTTCACATGGTTCCAAACAAAGGCTATTAAAATATTCTATTTTTCTTCAACTTGGCACTTACTTTGCTGCTAAGAATATGCCACTCTTAAAGTGTTAATTAGAAGATAATCACTTTATAATATTGTGATGCTTTTTGCCATACATCACCATGAATCAGTATTAGGTATCCAAAGTGTTCCCTTCCTCATAAACCATGAGTTTCCTACAAGTTTTAGGGCTGTGCCTCCTACCATTCACATGAGTTTCACCTTAATTAACCAGGTCAGGAAAAAATACTGAGAAGCTTCTGAAAAGTATGATTGCCTCCCTCAGCCTGCCAGTTGGTTGGGCCTTTTCAGAAGATGAGGACTTCCTGGGATGTGATCCATCACCCTGGCTGTCAGCACACCTCCCTTGCATCTTACGAACTTTGCACTGTTTACAAAGCTTAGTGTTCCTTTATCTTTTTTTTGATAAATATTCCTCTCCCCATGACCTACCCCTTTTGCTTCCCTTCTTGTGCAAGGAAAACACCTGCAACTTCATTCTGAAATCTATTACCAGCCTTTGCCTTAACTCCCTAATATGTTACACACACAAGTACAGCACCCTTGCATGTACACACACGTGCACACACACTAGGTGCACACACATTCTGTGCACACACAGATGCACATAAACCCACACATATGTATACTCACATGCAGACACATATGAACATATATTGAATTGATCATAATCCTTGGTCTATGAAAGTTTTATTATTGATTCATGCNCACACAAGTACAGCACCCTTGCATGTACACACACGTGCACACACACTAGGTGCACACACATTCTGTGCACACACAGATGCACATAAACCCACACATATGTATACTCACATGCAGACACATATGAACATATATTGAATTGATCATAATCCTTGGTCTATGAAAGTTTTATTATTGATTCATGCAATATCATCTTTATTCTACTCAACCAGATAAAGTCAGGCTTAGACTTTATGGATTTCAGTCATTGTCAGTCTGCTTGTGTTATGCTGTGCTTAGTCGCTCAGTTGTGTCCGACTCTTTGGGACCCCATGGACTGAAGCCTGCCAGTCTCCTCTGTCCATGGGGATTCTCCAGGCAAGAATACTGGAGAGGGTTGCCATGCCCTCCACCCAGGGGATCTTCCCAACCCAGGAATCGAACCCAGGTCTCCTGCATTGCAGACAGTCAATCTACCTAANGTATGATTGCCTCCCTCAGCCTGCCAGTTGGTTGGGCCTTTTCAGAAGATGAGGACTTCCTGGGATGTGACCCATCACCCTGGCTGTCAGCACACCTCCCCTGCATCTTACGAACTTTGCACTATTTACAAAGCTTAGTGTTCCTTTATCATTTTTTGATAAATCCTCTCCCCATGACCTACCCCTTTTGCTTCCCTTCTTGTGCAAGGAAAACACCTGTAACTTCATTCTGAAATCTATTACCAGCCTTTGCCTTAACTCCCTTATACGTTACACACACAAGTACAACACCCCTGCATGTGNTACAAAGCTTAGTGTTCCTTTATCATTTTTTGATAAATCCTCTCCCCATGACCTACCCCTTTTGCTTCCCTTCTTGTGCAAGGAAAACACCTGTAACTTCATTCTGAAATCTATTACCAGCCTTTGCCTTAACTCCCTTATACGTTACACACACAAGTACAACACCCCTGCATGTGCACACACGTGCACACACACTAGGTGCACACACATTCTGTGCACACACAGATGCACATAAACCCACACATATGTATACTCACATGCAGACACATATGAACATATATTGAATTGATCATAATCCTTGGTCTATGAAAGTTTTATTATTGATTCATGCAATATCATCTTTATTCTACTCAATCAGATAAAGTCAGGCTTAGACTTTATGGATTTCAATCATTGTCAGTCTGCTTGTGTTATGCTGTGCTTAGTCGCTCAGTTGTGTCCGACTCTTTGGGGCCCCATGGACTGAAGCCTGCCAGTCTCCTCTGTCCATGGGGATTCTCCAGGCAAGAACACTGGAGAGGGTTGCCATGCCCTCTCCCAGGGGATCTTCCCAACCCAGGAATCGAACCCAGGTCTCCTGCATTGCAGACAGTCAATCTACCTAAGAACCCACAAAGTCCAATACTTTAAATTGGACTCTTTTTCCATCTATCTCAAATCTACACACTCTTTGATCACCTTTCTCTATCCTGCTTCATCTGTGCCATGTCCAGAACAAGGGGCAACCAAGAATCAGTAATTATTTTTAGAAATATTTGTTTTTTTTAACAAAGTCTTAAGCTAAAATGAAATTCCCTTTGGCAAAATTTCAAATATTAGAAGGCATGTGATTTGGAAGTCACTGGGATTTGGAAGTCACTGGGAGCTTCATTTTTGCCTCTGAAACCCTACTGTGTAAGTGTGATCCCCAGTCCCTTTGTGAAGTTGGCCTTTCTTCTGAATATTCTTTTAGTAACCAAACCATGCCAGAGGCTATGTGATTCCCTATGATAAATCAATGAGTGCAGCTGTCATTGTAGGAAAAGTGGAGAATTTTAAAAACACCACCATAGCTTTGTTCTCCACAGGCTCACTGCATGTCAGTCTTCCNTTTGTGAAGTTGGCCTTTCTTCTGAATATTCTTTTAGTAACCAAACCATGCCAGAGGCTATGTGATTCCCTATGATAAATCAATGAGTGCAGCTGTCATTGTAGGAAAAGTGGAGAATTTTAAAAACACCACCATAGCTTTGTTCTCCACAGGCTCACTGCATGTCAGTCTTCCTCAGCTCTCCCAGGTCCTGTGTCCCCAACACTGTCTTCTAGAAGCTTAGGGCAGAGCAGCCACCCGTACTACCAGGCTTCCACTCTTCCCTCCATCCGTAAGGGATGGGAATGCTGAGGTCAGTGCCCCAGGGTATGCATGTTTTAGTCACATCTGCAGCTCTGATAAAGCAGAATCACTACATGCTGCACTCTCTCAGTGCAGCATTTTCATGTATCTTGGTGCGGAGTGCTGAATGTGTGGTAGGGAAGGGAACAAAAACTATATGTTGAAAGAAAAATACTTTACTCAAATGAGAAAGAGCACACCACTTTTAGGTTTCCCCTCACACTTCTAAACTACTGGCTGAGATTCTCTTGTAATGTATTGTGAAGCAACTTAGTACTTAATGAAATGAAATTTGAGTATCAGAGAAAGAAAATGACAGGCCAAAAAACTGCCATGAAACCACATTAAAATGTACTTGGCGTACATTTGAATTACCCAGTTGCATTGCAAAAATGGTGCAGCAATAGAGTTACTGGAATTAAAAGAACAGAACGTTGCCAAGGCTGAAACTATCAACAGCAATTTAGTGTGTGTGTGTGTGTGTGTGTGTGTGTGTGTGTTTTATCCTCATGAATAAATGAGTTTATATTTTCTTTTGTAAAAGGTATGTGTGTGTGTGTATGTCTCTGTGTGTGTGCGTATAATCCTATAATCTTCAACTGGATTCTAATTTCACACAAATGTTGAATGAAGACAGTTTATTATTTGTTACCATTAAAGCAATTTTAGTATATAAATATCTTCACCAGTGATTTTACCATGGTATAATTTTTTATGCAAAATATTGTGGTGCCAACCGAAGGTCTCTGAGGTTAATGAATTGCTCACTTAGCATCATTGCTAATAGTAAATCTGTCCTTGCTGTAGAAGACTCCAGTTAAGCGATCCCTGATTATTTATCTGCACTGCAGCAATAGTCTTTAACAAAATTGTGTNCTGTTGACACTGCTGAGTTTTCCAAATTTGCTGGCATATTGAGTGCAGCACTTTCACAGCATCATCTTTCAGGATTTGAAATAGCTCAATTGGAATTCCATCACCTCCACTAGCTTTGTTCATAGTGATGCTTCCTAAGGCCCACTTGACTTTACATTCCAGGATGTCTAGCTCCAGGTGAGTGATCACACCATCATGGTTATCTGTATCATGAAGATCTTTTTTGATAATTCTTCCATGTATTCTTGCCACCTCTTCTTAATATCTTCTGCTTCTGTTAGGTACTTCAGGCGCTGCACAAATTTAGAAGGGAACAAAAAAAGGACAAATATCACTTCATGGATAGTGTTTATTTTTTTTACTTTACAATACTGTATTGGTTTTGCCCTACATTGACATGAATCTGCCACAGGTAGATAGAGTTTAGTTTATTTTTTTTTTAAACTATCTTCCATACTTCCTGACTTCCCACTAGTTTTACCGTGAGAAACAGTATGCTAATTATAGCTCCATCTGCTGGAAGAGAAGCAGATGGGCCAAATCTTGAGGTTAAGAATCTTGATCAGATTCCACAAGTAAAAAGAAGAAAAGATTTTAACAAGTTGCTTTAAATATATTTTGGTTTGGTTTTATGAGTTGCATATTAGATTTTATATAGCATATACTTCAATATACTAGTACCTCTGTTAATGACATAAATTGAGTTCATCACAGCTTGTCGTGGAATTTTCCTTTATTTTTGAGTAGTAAGGCAGTGGCAACCCACTCCAGTGTTCTTGCCTGGAAAATCCCATGGATGGGGGAGCCTGGTAGGCTGCAGTCTATGGAGTCGTGAAGAGTCGGACACGACTGATCGACTTCACTTTGACTTTTCACTTTCATGCATTGGAGAAGGAAATGGCAGCCCACTCCAGTGTTCTTGCCTGGAGAATCCCAGGGACGGGGGAGCCTGGTGGGTTGCCATCTATGGGGTCACACAGAGTTGGACACGACTGAAGCAACTTAGCAGTTATATACAGATTACAAAATTACACTGTTTACTGTCCTTAAGATATAAATTTTATAAATATAAAAGTATAATAACTTATAAGTAGAACACATTGATATTATTTAGTAAAGTTGATCCACAGCCTTTACTATATATTTCCTTTTACTAGTGAGATTTTTTTTCTTCCCTGTAGATATTGATTTCTTACTGAAGACCCTTTAACATTTCTTTTAAGGTGGGTTTAATAGAGGTGAACTCTTTTTACATTTCCTTTGTCCCAAAAGTTCTTTATCTCTCCTTCAGTTCTAAGTAATAAGCTTGGTGAGTAGAGTATCCTAGGTTGCAGGCCTTCCCTTTCAGCAATTTAATATAACATACACCTCCTAGGGGTGCAGCCCCCATCCTGGTTGTTCCTCATGCCTTTCTGCCAGATTCTATGTGTTTTTTGTTTTTTGTTTAACAAGAGTATTTTTTGTTTTTTTGGTGTGTGTGTTTTGTTTTTTAACAAGAGTTTTTCCACCAGTCTCAAGTCAGTTTGCAGTGAGAATTGCTTCACATGTAGATGTGTTTTTGATGTGTTCTTGGGGACAGGTGGACTCCATGTCCTTTTAATCCACCATCTTGTTCTCCACCAACCATCCCCTGGGGAAATCGGGGTA
The DNA here is from genome assembly GCA_006410615.1 of Neotragus moschatus. NCBI lineage: Eukaryota > Metazoa > Chordata > Mammalia > Artiodactyla > Bovidae > Neotragus > Neotragus moschatus. The sequence goes on along the minus strand of SJYA01000778.1, from coordinate 1,590,150 downwards.
GATATTATCTTTTTCTCACAGATGAAGACACTGGGGCTCGAAGAGTGTAAGCTTGCTTATTATCACATAATTAGTAAGCAGCAGAGTTGTAATTAAATATAGGTGTGCCTAACTCAGAAACTAATTTTCCATACTCAACACCAACACCACTGATCAAAATATCAAAATATAATATGGAAAGTGCATAAAATCTGAAGTTTTTGGTAAGAATCAAAATTCTGGCATTTTGGTATCTTAGTTAGAAAGTCTTTAGATGTCATTGAAGATTTGGCCTGTTTGGTACCACATTTACTTAAGGTGTATATTTGAAAAACTTAATGCTGCAAATGTTTGTATTATTGTTATGCAAAAATGTCATATAAAAAAGTAAAGCTTAAGGAAGCAGCCCAATTTAATCATAGGACATAGACAGAAGATACTGTGGTGTTCAATAACTCCTGCTGTTGATATTAAGCCATTTAACTGGTAAAGAAAACCACTGTAATTTTCCCCGTTGAGTACTAAATTGAAAAGTAGGAGTGTTTGAAAAACCTTTACATGTGCCAGCATTTTGAATGGAATTTGGAACAAAGCCTTATAGTAAAACTGAATTAAAAGCAAGCCCCTCTGAATGAAGTTCTGCAATAGTTTTTTTTTTTTTTTTTNCATTTAACTGGTAAAGAAAACCACTGTAATTTTCCCCGTTGAGTACTAAATTGAAAAGTAGGAGTGTTTGAAAAACCTTTACATGTGCCAGCATTTTGAATGGAATTTGGAACAAAGCCTTATAGTAAAACTGAATTAAAAGCAAGCCCCTCTGAATGAAGTTCTGCAATAGTTTTTTTTTTTTTTGCACCCCATGAAATTCACCTTATTGTAATTCTTTATTGATTTGAGGATAAATTACAAGATAATGACTTTCATTCAAAGTTGGAAAATTACTTTGTTTAATGAACTGGAATGTAAACAGCCAATGTTTTGCTATTAAAAGAAAATCCATAAGGGCTTTATGTAAAAGAGAAATCCTTAAGGATTAATATAAGTGTGAGCCAACTTCTTCAGGCCTTTTCCCAAACATTTTTTATACTAAAGACAAGTTCTGTCTTAAAAGTAAAAAATATTATACCGACTATAGTCAATATATCACAATTTTTTCAGTTTATCACACATGCACATATTATGTAATGTGTATTATGTGTGTTCCAATTTCTATAAATTTGAAAATAAACATTATTTATTTTTTGTAACAGGTAACTATAATAGTAAAGAAGTAAAAACTCAGTTTCCCTTTGGAAGTAGATGGCAGGAATTGAACCCAGATTACAGGCAAGATACTTTACCAGCTGAGCCACAAGGGAAGCCCAGGAACACTGGTGTGGGCAGCCTATCCCTACTGCAGCAGATCTGCCTGACCTAGGAATCAAACCGGGGTCTCCTGCATTACAGGTGGATTCTTTACCAACTGAGCCATCAGGCAAGCCCAAAGAGAAAGTGTTAGTTACTCAGTTATGTCTGACTCTTTGCGACCACATGGACCATAACCCACCAGGCTCCTCTATCCTTGGAATTCTCCAGGCAGGACTACTGGAGTGGGTTCCCACTCCCTTCTCTAGGGGACTTCCCAACCCAGAGATTGAACCTGGGTCACCCACATTGGAGGTAGATGCTTTACCATCTGAGCCACTAGGGAAGCCCTTTGTTCACTCAATGAGACTAAAAGAATATAGAATTCTGTTCATCCTTGTTGCTTCCACAAATGCATATGCTTGAGGAGATGAAGGAGAGAGCTTGTCTGAGGTGCAAAGGTAATAGTTATGAATACGTTATAGCTCCCAGAGTAAAGTTTCATGTGGTTTGTGTTCCCTTTTGTACAGTTTTATAGCAATTAATATGATATACCACTATTTCCATGAAATGAGATTCATTTTTAATATTGCTCTCTTACTAAATGAAGCAGTTAACTTCAAGAATGGAAGCCAGGAAAAATCTCTTGACCAGAATTTGTGTTAATCCCTGCTCTATTTTTTAGGTAGTATTTTTTTTATTGAAATTGTGCTTTGTAGAAAGCTGTTTTTTGCTCTTTCACCGAGAGGTAGTGGCATTTATAAGTTAACACTTTAAGTTAAATAGGCTGGTGTTTGAAATAGATAAAATACTTTCAATTTGGGAAGTTAATGATATGGTAAAATAAATTCAGAATTGCTTTTATGTATAACATAAAGGTTTTTTTAGAAATGTAATATTTCTCTGTATGTTTGTTTAATATGATTTCTTATGCCATTTAGAAAAGCATGAGATCAGTTCTGCATTTGTTATTTTAAGCATTTCTTGAATGACATGGCACCTTTAAGGCAAGATATTGCCATCTAGATAAGATGGCTAACTCTGGAGATAATTGGCCATTTCATTGAGCTGCCATCACTGGTGAGATAGCTTTTTTGGACTTAATTGTCATTATGCCTCTAGTAAGGAAAAAATGGAAAAATGTGTTACTATACATGAAAAGCATAAATGGAAAATGCACCCTCCACTGGATAAAACAAAATAATCAGGACATATTCTTATAGTTCATAATTTATTTCATTGAAGGTGCATTTTATATCTTGGAGGATCACATTAACATTTTCAAAGTAATTGAATTGTTTAATGTTTTACAGCATTTCGATTTTATAATTAGAATCCCTGTTTTAGGCTCTAAAATGTAACTTACTCAATTTCATGGTTTTCTAAAGAATTTTCAGTATACCTACAAACAACCTAACACTATGTATATAATGTACAGTTAATATGATAAAACTATTAGTTTAATGAGTGATTGAAAGTAAAAATATTAATTGCTCAGTCATGTCCAACTCTTTGCAACACCGTGGATCATAGCCTTCCAGGCTCCTCTGTCCATGAAATTCTCTAGACAAGAATACTGGAGTGGGTTGCCATTCCCTTCTCCAAGGGATCTTCCCCAACCCAAGGATCAAACCTCAGTCATCCACATTGAAAACAGATTCTTTACCATCTGAGCAACCAGAGAATTATGAGGTAGCATATTTTTCTTTCTGAATACATTATTTTTCATCTGTTTCTCATTCATCATTTCCATCTCTTTTGTCTACCTAAAACATCTACCACTAGCTGGAAATTCAGAATCCATTTTCGATGTGTTCTCTCACCATCTTGATTTTGTAACTATTAATTAAGCATCACCCACTGGCATTTGTTTTCTTCACAAATCACAAATGTGAACATTGACCCATTTGCTTCAGAATGACCCACTGCTGCTGCCGCTGCTGCTGCTAAGGCGCTTCAGTCATGTCCTACTTTGTGCAACCCTATAGATGGCAGCCCACCAGGCCCCCCTGTCCCTGGGATTCTCCAGGCAAGAACACTGGAGTGGGTAAATGACCCACTAGCAGTGCTATTTCCCTGAATATCTGTTACCTTAACTCTGAGGCTTGGGGAACATGGGGCAGTGTTTCTGAGAGGAAGGTTTGTCTCTGTGTGTGTGTGTTGGTGGGGCTGGAGTGAGAAGCCTACTCACAGATCCCTCAGATGAGAATAACATTGATGAGAAGATATAAGGGAAGGCATAGAGGAGAAGAGAATTCTCACCTCATTGTTGCAGAGGAAGTGAATGACAGCATGGGCAACCTTGATTATTCGGTGCATATGTGTATATGTGCATGGGCATTACTCAGAGAACAACAGAAACTGGACATAGCAGGTGATTTTCTAGCTAACATAAAACCAACAAAAGGAGAACGTATAAAGATATGCTTTGACTACATATTGTCTATTATATTTACACATTTGTAATACCGAATTTCACCATGTGTATGGATATTCACTGAAAGAACCTAAGTAAGTATTAGCAATAATAGTAACTAGCATATATTAAAACTAGCAATATTTTTAGCATTATATAAACATTACCTTGTTAAATCCTCACAACAACCTTACGAGTTATTTACAGATAATGTAAGTTGTTCCCAAAGTGACAGAGCTGGAGTTAGAAGCCAGCAGAAAATGTGAGACAGGGATAGTGAATGATGAACACATAGATAAAAAACAAGCAACAGAAAAAATAACAGCTTTGCAAAGATGTCTTNTACCTTGTTAAATCCTCACAACAACCTTACGAGTTATTTACAGATAATGTAAGTTGTTCCCAAAGTGACAGAGCTGGAGTTAGAAGCCAGCAGAAAATGTGAGACAGGGATAGTGAATGATGAACACACAGATAAAAAACAAGCAACAGAAAAAATAACAGCTTTGCAAAGATGTCTTCCTGAGAAGTAAAATAAGATGACATGAAAAAGAACGCTTGGGTGACTGTTTTTGATTGGGAGTTCAGGGAACACTTATCTGAGGTTTAAGCTGAATACTGCATGATATGAAACCAGAAAAGCAAAGATGAGAACAGGGATTCAGAGGCCGCAAAGCAGGAAGGAACTTGGTGTGTCTAGGAACACGGAATAGGCCAGAGTGAAAATGGTACCAGACGATATTGGAGATAGGAAAAGGTGAGATCATGTGAATAGAAAGTACGGTTTTGGATTTCATTCCAAGTATAATGAGACACCATTGGAGAAGTGAGTAATACAACTTGGATTATGTTAAACAGGCCATTTTGGTGCTCTGTGAAACATATCATAGAGAGTCAAAAACTACAAGCAGTAACTAAGCGTATCTGTATAGTCCAAATGAAAGAGGACAGTTCTTTAGAGTGTAAGTAATGGACATGGAGACAAGTGAACAAATTCAGGACATGTTTTTGTCTTTTTTCAACCTTTATTATTATTTTATTACTGAAGTGAAATTGACATAAAAATTTAATAATTTTAAAGTATACAACCAGTAGCATTTGGTATATTCAAAATGTACAATTATCATCTCTATTCAGTTCCAAAACATTTGCATCACCCCAAAAGAAAATCCTGTACTCATTAAGCAGTTGCTCCTCATTTTTTCCTCCCTTAGATACTCACCAATCTGTGTTATGTCTGTATTTATTTACTTAGTCTGGATATTTCATACAAATGGAACCATATATGTAGTCTTTTATGAATGGTTTATTTCACATAATTTTTAGGTTTGTTTATGATGTATCATTTATTAACAATTTGTTACATTTTATTACCAAAGAATGTTCCATGTATGGATAAATCACCTTTTATGGGGACTTCTCTGGCAGTCTAGTGGTTAAGACCTTGCCTCCCAATGCATGGAACACAGGCTTGATCCCTGGTCAGAGAGCTAAGAACCCAAGATCCCACATGCCTCACGGCCAGAAAACCAAAATGTAAGACAGAAGCAGTATTGTAACAAATGCAATAAAGACGTTAAACACACACATTAATCATCAGTTGACTGCCTTTCTCAACAATTTCTTTCATTCTGTGCTTTGGTTTTAGTGTTCTTCATTTTCTAATTTCTTAACATGCAAAATTAACTTACTTATTGGAGATCTTTTTAAGCATAGGCATTTACAGCTCTTTTTCTGTAAATAGCACATCTGATAAGATTTTACTTGTTGTGTCTTTGGTGCATTCATTTTAAAATATTTTGCGGTTTCCCCTGCAATTTTTTCTTTATCCATTAGCTATTTAGGAGTGTGTTGTTTAATTTTTACATATTTTAAATTTTGAATTTTAAGTGATTTGTATATATTCTTTTGCATTTTGCTTTTTTTGCTCAACATTGCATCTCTGAGCTCCCTCTGTGTTGTTGGTGTGCTCTGTGCTCCGTGCTCAGTCACTCAGTCATGTCCTACTCTTTGTGACCCCATGGACTGTAGCCCTTCAGGATCCTCTATCCATAGAATTTTCCAGGCAAGAATATTGAAGTGGGTTGCCATTTCCTACTCCAAGGAATCTTCCTAATCCAGGGATCAAACTTGCATCTCTTACATCTCCTGCATTGACAGGTGGATTCTTTACTACTGAGCCATCTAGGAAGCCTGTGTTGTTGGTGTGCGTTATTTATTTTCATCACTGTAAATATTTATTTGCATTAATACAAGGTAGTTTACATATCCATAGAATTAGTGCTGCCATCTTTTTGTTAGTCATTATGATCAATTATGCTAGAAACATTCTAGTGTCATTGGAAGAACTGTGGCTTGTATACTATGGGCATTTTCAATTTTATTATATAGCAGTAAATGGTTTTTGAAAGTGGTATAATAGTTTAAATAACATAATTCAGTTCACACTGCTCCATATCCTCATTGATAACTTAGTATTGTCAGACTTACATTTTTGTCAAACTAGTAGGTGTGTGGAAGTATTTCTTTGTGGTTTAAATTTTAATTTCCTTGAACTTTAATTAATAAGAGTACAATTTCATATTAAGATTGACCCACAGTTTTCCTTTTGTTTCTATCTTTGTCAGACATTAAATGAATTGGGGAACTTTCTCCTGTTATATAATAATATTAACTTTACGAAAGTCTGATGCGTAAGACATGATTTCTTCTGCTCTATTGGCTGGCATTTAAACTAGGATGGTTTTGCAGTTTGTTATGTGATGTTTTATTGCCCTATAACTGATTCATACATTATGATAAAAACAAAAATTGAAGTGGCACCAAAAGACATGAAATAAAAAGCAAACCATTACCACCTCTAGTTCCACTCCCTACAGTTCAGTTCAGTTCAGTCATCAGTCATGTCCAACTCTTTGCAACCCCATGAATCACAGCACGCCAGGCCTCCCTGTCCAACACCAACTCCCGGAGTTCACTNTTTTCTGAATGTTGAGCTTCAAGCCAACTTTTTCACTCTCCTCTTTCACTTTCATCAAGAGGCTTTTTAGTTCCTCTTCTTTTTCTGCCATAAGGGTGGTGTCATCTGCATATCTGAGGTTATTGATATTTCTCCCAGCAATCTTGATTCCAGCTTGTGTTTCTTCCACAGTGGCCATTTAAAACTCTTCCTGTATTTAGTTCTGTTTTTTCTAATCCTAAACAATTGTATTGAAAGTAAAATGGTTAATTGCTCAGTCCTGTCAGGCTCTTTGCATCCCCTCAAACTGTACCCCGCCAGGCTTCTCTCTCCATGGGATTCTCCAGTCAAGAACACTGGAGTGGGTTGCCATTTCCTCCTCCAGGAAATCTTCTGGACCCAAGGATCAAACCCTGGGTCTCCTGCACTGCAGGCAGTTTCTTTACCATCTGACTCACTTTTTAATTGTATCAACTAAACAATAATAACAACAAACTATCAAAACATAGCAAATTTACTCTCCTATACTTCCCTAGTGGCTCAGATGGTAAAAGCATCTGCCTACAATGCAGGAAACCCAGGTTCCATCCCTGGGTTGGGAAGATCTACTGGATTAGGAAATGGCAACTCACTCCAGTACTCTTGCCTGGAAAATCCCATGCATGGAGGAGCATGGTAGGCTACAGTCCATGGGGGTTGCAGAGTCGGACATGACCAAACGACTTCACTTTCACTTTTTCACTACCTTCTACAGAGGAGCCTGGTGGGCTGCTGTCCATGGGGTCGCACAGAGTCAGACACGACTGAAGCGACTTAGCATGCATGCATGAATTGGAGAAGGAAATGGCAACCCACTCCTGTGTTCTTGCCTGGAGAATCGCAGGGACGGGGGAGCCTGGTTGGCTGCTGTCTGTGGGGTCGCACAGAATCGGACACGACTGAAGCGACATAGCAGCAGCAGCAGCAATGCCCCTCCAGCCCACTTTGCAGTGCTTCGTATTTATTTTCTTAGTATTGGTTCTTCTATTTCTTTCCTTTAAATAACGGCTCCATGTTTCTCTGTACCTTTTTTGCCCTTCCACACTGTTCAAACTTCTATCAGCTACATTAATTTTTTTTTACACTGTTGAGGTTAATTACACACTTGTCATTGGAACTGTAATTGCCTTCCATGTTTCGTCTATTGATTCAGACCAACATTTGTAAACCCACTAATGATTTTTAAATTATATGTTATATTTTAAATTTGATCCACTGAAGAATCAAATAAAATGACTGATCATGCAGTTAAGGCAATGACATTAAATCTGACATTCAGTGAAGACCATGTAACCAGTACCAATGTCAGACAGATTTTCTTTTATACTCAAATAGCTGCCCAAAACCATGGATAGGAGGAGAAGAGAATAAAGAGAATTCTATCAGGCTTATTCCCACTGCAACTCTCTTCCTGTTTTTCATACCTGCTGTCTTCTTGCTTTGAGCTCCCCGGAATCTTACTGAAACGAAGGCCTACTAAGCCTCTGTCTGTGCCTCTGCTCCTGCTGCCTTCATTCTGAATCGCACATATCCAAATCCAATTATCTTCTTCTTCTGAAAATTTATCAAAATCTTTCTCCCTCATGTTCTCCTTGCTATTACGGATTTTCTTCCTTTTATGCTGCTGCTGCTGGTGCTAAGTCGCTTCAGTCGTGTCCAACTCTGTGTCACTCCATAGACGGCAGCCCACCAGGCTCCTCTCTCCCCGGGATTCTCCAGGCAAGAATACTGGAGTGGATATATCATCACTAAAACATCAATGGGATTTGAAGTGGTTAACAAAAGAACGCAATTTATCATCTTGATATAAAAGATGTTTATCTTTGGATATCCAAGAGTGAGTGAGTGAAGTCGCTCAGTTGTGTCTGACTCTTTGTGACCCCATGGACTGTAGCCTACAAGGCTCCTCTGTCCATGGAATTGCAAGAGTACTGGAGTGGATTACCATTTCCTTCTCTGGGGGATCTTCCCAACCCAGGGATTGAACCTGGGTCTCCTGCGTTGCAGGCTGACGCTTTACCATCTGAGCAACCAGGGAAGCCAATAGATTTCTAAATTTTCAGCTAGTTGGGGTTTAATATTTGCTAAAATTCCCTAACTGCACCACTACAAAAAAAGGCTATTTGTAAAAAAGGTAAAAATTAAATGTATCACTTTTGATTCTAAAATAGCTTTCCAAACCTATCTTTTCAAATAGCCTTGATCTATGCTTGTTTTTACATTTTAAAAATAATCCAATCATTCTTTAGTCTTATTTCTCTAAATTATCCAACAGATATACAAGGATAAAGCTAATATATATATAAACACATGTTTTTTCAAGTTCTTTGCCATTATGGTTTATTTATTAGATGAGCCAGCAAACTTAGTTGCTTCAGTCATGTCGGACTATTGGCAACCCCATGGACTGTAGCCCATTAGGCTCCTCTGTCCGTGGGATTTTCCAGGCAAGAACACTGGAGTGTGTTGCTATTTCCTCCTCCAGGGGACCTTTTTGATCCAGGGATCAAAGCCTAGTCCCTGTCATTGTAGGCAGATTCTTTACCACTGAGCCACCAGGGAAGCTCTATGTATAAGATATAGAATGTCATTCCTGTACTATATAGCAGGACCTTGTTTATCTAATGTAACATACATCTATATCTATCTATCTATATCTATATATTAGCTTGTATCTGCTAATCTCAAACTCCTAATTTATCCCTCCCCACTCCCTTTCCCCTTTGGAAACCATAAATTTGTTTTCTATGTCTGTGAGTCTGTTTCTGTTTTGTAAATACATTCACTTGTATCAAACTTCGGACTCCATGTATAAATGATATCACATGGTAGTCGTCTTTTTCTAACTTCCCTCACTTAGTATGATAATCTCTAGGTCCATCCATGTTGCTGCAGTGGCATTATTTCCTTCTTTTCTATGGCTGAGTTTTTTGTCTCTATGTATTGTACTGTGCAGAGACATTACTTTGCCAACAAGTTCCATCTAGTCAAGGCTATGGTTTTCCCAGTATGTATGGATGTGAGAGTTGGACTATAAAGAAAGCTCGAGTGCTGAAGAATTGATGCTTTTGAACTGTGGTGTTGGAAAAGACTTTTGAGAGTCCTTTGGACTGCAAGGAGATCCAACTAGTCTATCCTAAAGATCAGTCCTGGGTGTTCATCAGAAGAACTATTGTTGAAGCTGAAACTCCATTACTTTGGCCACCAGATGCGAGGAGCTGACTCATTTGAAAAGACCCTGATGCTGGGAAAGATTGAGGACACGAGGAGAAAGGGATGAAAAAGCATGAGATGGTTGGATGGCATCACCGACTCAATGGACATGAGTTTGGGTGGGCTCCGGGAGTTGGTGATGGACCGGGAGGCCTGGCGTGCTGCAGTTCATGGGGTCACAAAGAGTCGGATGCGACTGAGCGACTGAACTGAACTGAACTGATTGTCCTCTGTATTTGAGCTTCAGCTGTATGGCAGCATTCCCCAATCCCACCTCCTCTGTGCATATCACCTCTTCTCAAAGTGGCCCATCTGGGGTCTGGAAGCGGGAAGAATGTAGGAAGAAAGAGTCCCCACTAGCTAGTACCAACATTTTAGCCTCCTGTATCCCACAATGAACAGTTTGAACTATTATCACAAACATAAGAAAAGTAGAGGTTTAGCATTTCTTTTGAAGGTTCCCATCCATTGTGCTAAAATAATGCTTATTGGACTCACACAGTCCCATCATCTTGTTATCAAACACACAGTTAAATTCATGTGACATCATCAGTGTTGAATGATCTCTGCATGAGAAAAGACTATACCATCTAACAGTGGAAATGAAGGAAAAGGGGATGACCTTCTAAAATCTCTAAACTGCAAAGGAAGGCAGAATGGCACTAGAGCCTTTTGTTCTTAGATGAGGAATGGATGGTATTAGAGAGCTAAGTACATAAACTGTAGCTTTAAGGGATGAGGACAGTAGACTGGGTGAATGAATTCAGTTCATCCAAATTTTATTTATTAAAAAAAAAAACAAAAAACACAGAAAAATACCTCCCTTTGAAAACTACCTACCAGAGACTCATGCACCTCGGATCCTTTAAATGTTCTTGAAATTATCATAATATGATGATAAGTTTTTAAAATCACCTAATTTCATTAGGTTAATGGATGATACTTTACAAGTTTCCATTGGGCCAAATCAGATATTTCTGTGCCTGTACAAGCACACCACCAGCTCCAGGGTGGATGGCCCTTTTATCTCATAATGCCACCAAAGCACAGAAAATTATTACCAATGAGAAATATGAGTTTGTATACTAAATAGATCATCTCTAATTAAAAAAAAAACCATTTAAGTCTTATAATTCAAAAGAAAATTTCCTTACCGATTTGAGAATGAGATAATATCTAGTAGCTTTATGCTTGAATACCTGTTGAATAATTTGGAGAAATAAGACTAAAGAATGATTGGATTATTGCCTTTAAAAGGTAAAAGCAATATTTAAAATGTTCATTTATCGTATATATATCCCTCACAACATCATAAACAGGTAAGCCAAAGTAGCAGAGTGGCTGAGAGCTTGGCCTTGAAGTCAGAGATGTACCTGTGTGCATACTCAGTTGCTTTACTCGTGTCCAACTCTTTGGAGACCTTGTAGCTCGCCAGGCTCCTCTGTCCACAGGATTCTCCAGGCAAGAATGCTGGAGTGTGTGGGATGCCCTCCTCCAGGGGATCTTCCCAGCTCAGGAATCACACTTGCATCTCTTACATCTTGTGCATTGGCAGGTGGATTCTTTGCCACTAGTACCACTTGGGAAGCCCCTAAGTCAGAGATACCCCGATTTAAATCTAAGCTCTCTATTTGATTTAAATCTAAGCTTTGCGATCTTGGGCAGGTTATTTAATTTCTGAAAGCCTAGTGTTCCTTATGCAAAATGAGGTGATTAATAGTACTTACCTCATAGGATTGGTTATATGAGAACTGAGTGCAATAATATACTATTACATTATAACTGCTATCATTATCATTTACTTCTTCTTCATCGTCATCATAAACATTGTCACCATTTCAGAGATAAGAAATTAAGCCTTACTCTTCTGAGTACACATAAATAAGTACTCTAAGCTATGACCATTTTTTGTCTTTCCTTTGACAAGGTATCTTTTTAATATATATGAAGAGCTTTTCTCATAGAGTAGATCCTGACTAATAACCTTTTAGAGCAAAGATAGTTAAATTTAACTAAGAAAAATTGCTTTTAGGTATTAGATGGCATTTTAACATGCTTGAATACACTTTGAAAGCATCTTTCTTCCTTGTTACATTTTAAGAAAAGACATTTGAAAGAACCTTCCCTCTACAATTATTTGTGCATTTGAAGACAAGTAGCTGTCCCAAGTTTTCTTCTAAGGCTAATTTTTTTTTTTTTAATTGAAGTGAGCATTTTCCTATGAATAGATGTTCCATGGAAGCCTGAGTTTATTTTCCAGATTGGATAGGTAACAATTTTGACTGATCTTAATTATGTCAGATAGCAAAAGCTAAGCATTTCTATTCTATATCTGGCCTGGAAATATTTCCAGTAAGCAATTTTTTAGGATTCCAAGAATCCTAAATTTCTAGAGCTATATTTTCTATTGCTTCATAACACATCACCACAAACTTAGTGTGTAAATAAAACAACATTTTTTTTTCTTATAGTCTGTAGGTCATGTCTGGTATTTATGTGGCTGGATTCTCTGCTCAGGCTTTAGACAGGTTGTCAGCTGGCTTCTCATCTGGAGACATGGTCCTCTCCAAGCTCATTTCTGTTGTGGGCAGCTTTCACTTCCTTGTGATTATAGGACTAGCATCCCCATTTTCGCGCTGCCTGCCAGGGCTGCTTCCTGCTCCTAGACGAGAATGACCCCCTCCATTTCAACAGCAGAGAAGCCTCCCTCTCACACTGCAGAGCTCTCCATTTCCCTTTACTGCTACCAGTCTCTGCTCTGAAGGAGCTCATGTGGTTGGGTTAGGCCCACCCAGATAATCTCCCATTTGGTTAACCGAAGGCCAAGTAATCAGTAATCTTCATTAAATATGCAAGAATCCCTTCTGATATGTAAAGTAATATAATCACAAGAATGATATCTCACAATATTCATAGGTTCTGCCCAGACTCAAAGGGAGGAGATTGTACAAGGAGGTCACTGAAGGTCCTCTTAGATTTTGCCTGCTCCCAGCACCCAGCGAAATACCAGAGGGTATATAGGTTTCTACAGCTCTCTAAAGAAAGACAGCTCATAATCTGTTCTCACACCAACTTTCTTTCCAGCTTTCCTATTTCAATAACTATCACCCAGGTTTAGCATGAGTTCTATTAATTTTCCTTTCAAATTTATATGTATATATATTTTATCCTCTGTATCATTATAACCATACCATTCATGCTTTACTGCAATTGTCTATGTTCTATTCTTTCTCAGCCTGTGCTTCAACTTCCCTCCAGGACTGAAGCTATTCAGCAAAATGATGATTTTGCTTGAGATATTTGAGTAAATGCCAATAAAATCATCAATTACTGGTTAATTGCAACCAGATAGTCTTTAAATTGATTTTCCAGATAATTTCCTCAATTGTCTCTTCCTCTTTGCTAGTAGAGATCCTGGGAGCAGAACACAAATTAGGCCCATGTCTGTGTTTACATCCAATTTTGCGATTTTCAAAGGAATCTATATGCTAAAGAAAAAAGTGTCCTCAGCAGTGGTCCATCTTCAGTCTTTATCCTGTAAAACCTCTACCTAGTATTTGGCTGTTTTGACCACATATTCATTCTTGAAATCATCTTTCTGGCTTCTATAATGTTGTTTCTTTGCCTGCCCTGGGTCTTCACGTGGCCCTCTGATTCTTCATTGCAACTCTCTGGCTTTTCTTATTGGGCTTCTCTGTCTTGTGGAATCTGAACCTGTGTTCTCTGCACTGGAAGGTGGATTTTTAACCACTGCACCACCAAGGAAATCCCCTAAAGTATTAATTTATTTTGGATTTCTTTGTATATCATGTCATATGTCTGTGGCCTTCTCATCCGCCAACCTTCTCTGGATATACTATAAAAAGAGATGATCTTCAAGATTCTGTCATTGACTTTCTAAGTTTTTTTTTTTTTTTTTATCTGAAAAATCTTATTAAACTTCATGTCTTTAACAATTATGGGTTCTTACATTGGCTCAGCAATAAAGAAACCACCTGCAATGCAGGAGATGTGTCAGGAGCCATGGAGCCAATCCCTGGGTGGGGAAAATCCCCTGGAAAAGGAAATGGCAACCCACTCTAGTATTCTTGCCTGGAAGCTCTCATTGGACAGAGGAGTCTGACAGGCTGCCGTACATGGAGTCATAAAACAGTCAGATATGACTCAGCACCTAAACACACATTTTAACAATTACTTGTATTTGAATGAACCAAAACCCAGGGCCTGATCTTTCCTTGGCCCAAATTCCTATCACCAGCTGACAATTGATCATTCCTATACGGATGTCCTACCAGCCCCTTAAACTCAACAAGGTGTTCAAAACAGGATTTAAAATATTTCATTCCTTTTCTCTTTCATAGTTCTCACTTCAGTGAATGACTTCACAATCGTTTTAGTCACACAGTCTAGAAACTTTGGAAATATGTCACTCTTCCTAAATGTTTCACTACTACCTACTACTACTATTTCCATATTTTCTTTCAAATTTGCCTTTTATCTGCAATATCCATTCCACTGTTGCAATCTACTCATTTTTAGGTCTAATTTCATTAAATGTCCTAGCTACTTTTCATACCTGAATAAAAATAAATCAGATATTCCTGAAAACTTCCATAGGAGCATGGTTTTTGCTTAACTTTGAATTTGTTTGTATATGTTGCCTTCCTTTAACTGGTGATAAGTTCCTTAAAGGCAGAGATCATTCCTATGTCCCTTCAATTTATGTCTATGCCTTACATGCGCAAATATTTCTTGAATTTTTTGTGTCCATGCATGTATTACAATATGACTTTCTTATTCAAAAAGCAATACTTCTATCAACAGATGAATGGATAAGAAAGCTGTGGTACATATACACAATGGAGNGGAGGAGCCTGGTAGGCTGCAGTCCATGGGGTCACTAGGAGTCGGACACAACTGAGTGACTTCACTTTCACTTTTCACTTTCATGCATTGGAGAAGGAAATGGCAACCCACTCCAGTGTTCTTGCCTGGAGAATCCCAGGGACGGGGAAGCCTGGTGGGCTGCCATCTGGGGTCGCACAGAGTCGGAAACGACTGAAACGACTTAGCAGCAGCAGCAGCAGCAGCAGCCAGTCATTGATAATTAGTAATGGATGACACAGCCCAAATCCAAAGAACTTTGCAGCGTACTAAGTAATTTTTTCCTAAATCATGTGTTTTGTTCCACATCTAGAATTATGAAACACAAAGAAACTAAATTGATTTCTTCTGACCAAAACTAACTATGCTCTGTATCAATAAGCTACTTTTAAGTACCTCTGAGTAAACTGACATCATTCAGACACAGCTAGAGAAATTCAGCCACTAAAAGGAATGTGGCCATTTCATTTGCCACCTCTTATGTCAAAATTGCCAATAGCCAGGACTCCACATTAAGTGCAGTGGTTGGATACCACAGAACTCCAAGGGGCATTGTTTATGTAGATCAGTATGCCAGGACCCTGTCCACATAAATTAAAATCTGCATGGCCAGATGACCCAACCCAGAGGTGCCTTTTTTAGCTACTTCTTTCATGCTGTTTCCGAAACAAGAGTTGCTAAATATATTCTTCATTTCAACTTGTTCACTACATTTTGAGCTCCTGCTGTATTCAAGGCACTTTTCTTCATGGAATAATAGAGAGATATAAAGATAAATAACACATAAACATAGTTTAATGAACAATATTAAAGTCTAATAATTTCCTTTACCATCTCCAAATCCCAATAGAGCGACAAACAAGATAAGTTTAATAACTGCATCTTGTTTCGCAGGATCCTATCTTAACACTTCTGTTCAGGTTGGCCAAGAACTGACTGTAGCATTAAAGAGCTCATGTACACTCGTGGCTGATTCATGTCAATGTATAGCAAAATGAATACAGTATTGTAAAGCAAAACAAACTAAAAAATAAAAATTTAAAGTTAAAAAAAATAAAACATTCATGATCACAAAAAAAAAAAAAAAAGAAAGAAAAAGAAAGCCACATGAGAAGCTGTGCCCTTTCCCTAGGTCACTAACCAAGCATCACCTTTGTGTTCCCTTGGTGCTTCTTGCTCATAAGAGTGGGAAACAGGAAGGCACTAAAACCATTTCTTTATGGGCTTCTAAGGAGCAATCTTGACTTCATTAGCTAGGTGAGGGTGCTGAGTAAACCCATGAATTTCAGGATGAGCTGGCTTGAGGACCCAAGTGGTGATTGTTTTGCCCACAGAGTTGCAGTGGCAACACTGGTCATTAAAACAGGCAAAATGAAAAGTGTCAGGATTCTCCCATGGCCATCTCTCAAGTCACAGCTTCTGTGTGCTGGTAGCTGGTGTTCCAAATGGAACCGGATGTTTGAACTGGCTCTCAGTTTTACAATGGAAAGTGAAGAAGAGTATTCTTCTGTTTATGCCTTCCTGTTTTCTTTTCCCCTCTAAACAAGATGGGGAGAAATAATGATATTAAATCATTTTAAATTCTATTGGCATGTCACATTTCATTTTATGTATTTAGTACTTTAACATATGAAACTGTAACTAACTTAATTGTAAGATTAAATTTGCCATCTTGATCCATGCATTCATTCTTTTTTATAGTGATAATGTTAGAATTCTCATTTTTAATAAGATTCACAGATTTTTATTTTCTTATGAGAAATTATAAAATAATATCTGACTAGTTTTGATTGAGCTCCAACATTTTAACACAAGTACTACAGAAAGAAATTAAAGTGATTTTTACTTCTTTTAGCTGTTACAGTAATTGTGCAACATAATCAGAAAAAAAATATGATATTCATGACTGGAATAAAAGATTATAAACATTTTAGAACATGAGTAATGGCTAATCTATTAAAACACATGAAAACATTTATTATGTTGAATCATATGAAATTGCTATTTTTAGTAGTATAAACATGATCAAATTTTCATGATTTTGTTTTACTCAACATATAATATATGAGTTAGGAGATCCTCTACATCTCTACTGCTTGGTTTAGTCAAAATGAAATTGTGTGATGATTAACACTGAGTTAGCCCTCTGTGGATAATCCAAGCTCAATGCCAGTTCTTCTCTCTCTTGATTTAATCTCTGATTTCAGGCTATTTAATTGTGCAATAAGTCTGTCTTACAGTGGTTATGAATGGAAGAGGGAAAGCAGCGTTAACTAATTTAGCTACTTAAAATAGAAGCTCAGTATGTTTTCAAAAATCAAGAAATTAGAGTGAAAGAATGGTTAAGACTATGAATTAAACCACTATTGGGGAATTATCTTGATTCATTTACATGCACTACTCTGTTTCCAATCAACATACATAATAGATATTTGAGTAGATTATAAAGTATGTTTCCAGATGAGATCCAGATGATATTAAACTTTATAACATATCTGCAGATTTTTAGCTAAAGAGAGAAAGTAGTTTACTACAGGGCAAGTCCTGTCCCTGGCAATCCATGTGACATGAGCAAGTCCCCTAACCTCTCTGGAAGCATTTAATTTTCTCGTTTAACTGACAACTCATAGTGCACATATAAATTCACAATTCCATAGCAACCCTGTGGTTCCCAGGAGCCCACCCCAAAGATTGGGAAGCAGTGAATTAGAAAAGCTCTTTTAACCCTTCTTGGTCTCACATTCTAATTCCTATTAATTTAAGGGGAGTTAGCAGCAATTGAGGGAAAGCAAACACACTGGAAATTTGAAAACATGGAAGTGAGACTAACCACTTCAGCTGATAATTATGTGTGAGTTTTTTCTGTTTGACTGGTGGCCAGAAACCAGAGACAGTGGAATTGATGAGCCAGGATGTCCTGCTGCTGCTGGCTGCAGCTTGAAAGGAAATAATCCAGATAATTGTTTAATTGGATGCTATTTAAAAAGAGAAGTTGGAACTCCCAAGAATCATGATCCAGAGTAAACATCTTTTCAACCATATCGGTTAAATAAAAACCAAAGGACGCTGCATTGATGGCTAGCATCCATGAGGTTCCATTTTCACTTCCATTTTCACTATCCCTTTTAACCATTTCCTGTCAGTTCTTGTTAGAGGCTCTGTCACTTTTACTTTTCAATGTAAGCATTCCTGGATAAGAACTTTCCAACATTATACTTACACTAATATAAAAATGGAAAATCAGTGAGATCTTAGCTCCAGATCTAAGCTAACGAGAGGGTAAAATCAAGTGCTTCAAATGAGAGGCAGTGTGTACCACAGGTATGACACAGATTTTCATGAGTCAACCTGGGTTTGAGTCATCTTATATCTTTTATTTTATATAATTGATAAAATCTGTAGCACAGTTTGAGTTAACTGAACTTTCTCTCACTCAGTTTCTGTACTTGCAATTTGGAGTTGGTTGATATTGGATTGTAGTAAGAATTACACACACACACATACACACACACACACACACACACACACACACAAGAATTATACTAATTTGTGTAAAGCTCTCATACCAGTCCCTGACACATTGCAGATGGCATGACTGTAATTTTTTGTTGTTGTTTAGTCGCTAAGTTGTGTCCAACTCTTTTGCAACCCCATGGACTGTAACGCACCAGGCTCCTCTGTCTGTCGAATTTCCCAGGCGAGAATACTGGAGTGGGTTACCATAACCTTCTGAGGATCTTCCCAGCCAGGGATCGAACCCACGTCTCCTGTACTGCAGGCAGATTCTTCGCCACTGAGCCACCTGGGAAACCCATGACTATAATAGTAATTTGTTATTGTTACTGTTTCCTTCATAGAAGTTTCACATAAAAGTGACTATTTTTGTATAACCTAATAGAGTTATGGCTCTTTGAAACCGGTGCTTTAACTGAATTATCAGCATGGTACAATCTATCAGTTTTATAAGAGGTGGCTCAGAAAAACAAACCACAAGCAATAGTTTTGCTTCCACAAACTGTCTATATCTTATCTATATCTAGATAAGGCTTTGGATGTAATTTTGGAGGTGGAATAACCAACTAATGGATTTTGATCCCCTTTTTCTTTTCTTTATTCCATCCTCTTGATTTTATTTTTAGAGCTCCTTCTCTGAGCTGTATGCATTCATATTTAATGATTGCCATTTTTATTCTTTTTGTAGTATTAAATATTAAATATCAGGCAGAATACTTCCTTTAATTTCTCTTTGGCATAATAACATATTATCAGTGACTTTCTCTTGAGATCTGTAGCAATACTCTTTGTCAAAACAGAAGTAATTAATAAAGCCAGGAAAGCACCTAGGAAAAGCTCTTAGGGAGAGTATTATTATTTACTGAGTAAATAAAATATATCAAATAAACTAAACATCTAAGACATGAATTGGTATAGATTTGGTCTCAGGAAGCTCTGAGACATTTTGGTCTCAGGAAGTTCTGTATAGCTCTGAAGCTCTAAAACAGATATTATGATAAATTCTAATTACCAAAGAGTTCTAATGATTACTTTTAATGACTTTATTCACAGTGAGATTATTAGTATGAGTAGGAATGACTCCTTTAAATAGACTGTGGTTGACAAGGAAAAGGAGTATAGGGGATGGATGAACTGGGAGTTCAGAATTAGCAGATGCAACAATTTTGTATAGAGTGGATAAACAACAAGGTCCTATTGTATAGCACAGGGAACTGTATTCAGTACCCTATGATAAACCATAATGGAAAATATGAAAAAGTATATATATGTGTGTGTGTGTGTGTGGGTGTGTGTGTGTGGGGGTGGATGTGTGACTGCATCACTTGGCTGTACAACTGAAATTGACACAACATTGTAAATCAACAATTCTTCAATAAAATAAATTTTAAAAACAAAATAACTCTGTGAATTTTGTAATAGGTGAGACTTGTGATTATTCATCAAACAATTATTTCAAAATCTCATATTTTATCACCTAAAAATATGCCTCTGCATTAATATTTAATTTTAAAGTATCAGTTTANAAATTGACACAACATTGTAAATCAACAATTCTTCAATAAAATAAATTTTAAAAACAAAATAACTCTGTGAATTTTGTAATAGGTGAGACTTGTGATTATTCATCAAACAATTATTTCAAAATCTCATATTTTATCACCTAAAAATATGCCTCTGCATTAATATTTAATTTTAAAGTATCAGTTTACATACTTAGACCAATGAAGTGACATTAAATATGAATTCCTATGTAATCAACTGTCTTCACAAAAATAAGATTTCAGGTGTCTCTTGGGGAAAGTGCAACAATGACATTAAAAATAC
This sequence comes from Neotragus moschatus, assembly GCA_006410615.1. Lineage (NCBI taxonomy): Eukaryota > Metazoa > Chordata > Mammalia > Artiodactyla > Bovidae > Neotragus > Neotragus moschatus. The sequence goes on along the minus strand of SJYA01000778.1, from coordinate 1,569,976 downwards.
TAACCTATCAACCACAGGCTCAGACCAATAGGATGGATGCTAGCCTTGGAGCTGTAACCCTGTTTCACCAAGACTTCACCTTCTCATACTGGATAACAGGAAGGTGGGGGAGCCTTGTGAAATAGGCAGAAAAGGACGAGCTTGAGAGAATTACGATCCCAACCATTTATCAACCTGTACAAGACAGGGAAGCCTGGCATGCTGCAGTCTATGAGATCACAAAGAGCTGGACAAAACAGTGTGACTGAAAAAGTTATACAGTGTATCAGTTCAGTTCAGTTGCTCAGTCGTGTCCGACTCTTTGCGACCCCATGAATCGCAGCACGCCAGNCCTCTTTCACTTTCATCAAGAAGCTTTTTAGTTCCTCTTCAGTTTCTGTCATAAGGGTGGTGTCATCTGCATATCTGAGGTTATTGATATTTCTCCCAGCAGTCTTGATTCCAGCTTGTGTTTCTTCCAGTCCAGCGTTTCTCATGATGTACTCTGCATATAAGTTAAGAAGTATGTATATTCATAGCATCCTTGTGAAGCAAACATATTAAATAGTCAATATCTATCTATTCTTCGTGAAAGTTGTTATATTTTTGTTGACAAAAGAAATTGTAATTTAATTCAAATTTGCTTAAAGTTTCTCAAACTCAAGAAGACAAAAACAAATTGACTTAAATTTTTTTTAATTCCATTGTTCTTATGTTTCACTGTATAATATTTGCAATTTCTTTCTGTTGTAGTTTAATAGTTATTTAAGATTTCTCTCATGCTATTTTAATCCATTTGGATTTCAGGAAATGCTCAAAGATGTTCTAAACAGTAGCATAGATAATTTTTAATTTATACTTTGGAGATAATGAGTCAAGTTCTTTAGAATCTGCAATTTTAAGAAATTTTTATTTTCTAAAATTAAAGATTTTCTAAAATTAAAGATCTTTTCTATTCATAGGGTGAAAATCTAAAGAAGAGTTCATTATATTCATTTTATCAAAATAAAACCTGTTCCAAATAGAAAGTTGTAAAAAGGAAACTCCAAGTTTTAGTTTAGAAATTTGTATTTTGTTCAGTTGTTAAGAGAATTCTAGGATGATTCATATTAATCCATTTTTCTTTTCTCTATTTTATTGATTCCTTTACATTAAAATTGTTTTCAGAATTTTTTTCTTTTTCATTTTTATTCTTATAATTCAAAATAGTATCTTTGTACAAAGATCACTCTAAAAGCAGAGGCTCTACTACATTATGGGCAGTTCTCTGGCAGATTGCATTTTCACTGCCCACATTTTAGATTCACTTTGAATATCAATATTAAAGACCAATTTGAGTATTTTCTTTAGGACTTTATTTGATAATTGTTACAGTTTCAACAAATGTTCTTTGAACTCCATCTGCATATAATTGTATAAGATTTTATGGAGGCTACAAAAATATATTTTAAAAAATCTCAGGCCCCTAATATATTATGGGCTTCCCTAGTAGCTCAGATGGTACAGAATCCACCTGAAATGTGGGAGGCCTGGGTTTGATCTCTGGGTTGGGAAGATTCCCTGGAGAAGGGAATGGCTACCCACTCCAGTATTCTTGCTTGGAGAATTCTATGGACAGAAGAGCCTGGAGGGCTACAGTCCATGCATTCACAAAGTCGGACATAACTGAGTAACTAACACACACAGTATCTTATAACTAGGGATGGGGGAATCAGACGTTGTGTGACCTGGATAGGTCACTAGGGCCCAAGTGATCTATGATATGAGTCCTATGAGAAGAGGCTATGCATTCGGCATGTGGAAGTGGTTTCTCTACAGAGCTCGTCAGACTATAGGGATGATGGAGGAGACCCATCTATCTATAGTCTCTCTTTTTTAAATGATCATGGAATTCAAGGTCTTTCTTACCCATCTGCTTTATGTATGTCTGCCACCTTCAGTAAAACAATGTATATATAATGAGAGTTACAACCAATACTCTCTTCGGAATATGTAGTACACTAAGTGAGGATATTTATAATATTTTGTTGTAATTATTTGTTCTATAATCAGTGCCTTGTTTTTCTTTAGGAACATTCTTGAGAGAGATACTATCATACCTTTCTCTAGCTGCTTTTGAAAGAAAGCTCAAGTTGCTTCTTTTTTCATCTTCCTTCTGGGGATTATGGTTTAGGATAAGTACTGGGCAAAGGATAGATGTTTAATACAGCAGATCACGTGCACTCGCCCCTGTTTGTATTATTACTCTAATGTTCTTTACTGTCATGTTCCTTGCAGGACGGTTCTTTTTACTCTGACGTCTGTGGTTGTACTTGTCATTACAACTGACTGGATCAGCTGGGACAAGCTGAATCGGGGATTTTTGCCCAGTGATGAAGTTTCCAGAGCCTTCCTGGCTTCTTTCATCTTGGTTTTTGACCTCCTTATTGTAATGCAGGTACGTGTCTTTGTATTTTCTTNTTTTCAGAATTTTTTTCTTTTTCATTTTTATTCTTATAATTCAAAATAGTATCTTTGTACAAAGATCACTCTAAAAGCAGAGGCTCTACTACATTATGGGCAGTTCTCTGGCAGATTGCATTTTCACTGCCCACATTTTAGATTCACTTTGAATATCAATATTAAAGACCAATTTGAGTATTTTCTTTAGGACTTTATTTGATAATTGTTACAGTTTCAACAAATGTTCTTTGAACTCCATCTGCATATAATTGTATAAGATTTTATGGAGGCTACAAAAATATATTTTAAAAAATCTCAGGCCCCTAATATATTATGGGCTTCCCTAGTAGCTCAGATGGTACAGAATCCACCTGAAATGTGGGAGGCCTGGGTTTGATCTCTGGGTTGGGAAGATTCCCTGGAGAAGGGAATGGCTACCCACTCCAGTATTCTTGCTTGGAGAATTCTATGGACAGAAGAGCCTGGAGGGCTACAGTCCATGCATTCACAAAGTCGGACATAACTGAGTAACTAACACACACAGTATCTTATAACTAGGGATGGGGGAATCAGACGTTGTGTGACCTGGATAGGTCACTAGGGCCCAAGTGATCTATGATATGAGTCCTATGAGAAGAGGCTATGCATTCGGCATGTGGAAGTGGTTTCTCTACAGAGCTCGTCAGACTATAGGGATGATGGAGGAGACCCATCTATCTATAGTCTCTCTTTTTTAAATGATCATGGAATTCAAGGTCTTTCTTACCCATCTGCTTTATGTATGTCTGCCACCTTCAGTAAAACAATGTATATATAATGAGAGTTACAACCAATACTCTCTTCGGAATATGTAGTACACTAAGTGAGGATATTTATAATATTTTGTTGTAATTATTTGTTCTATAATCAGTGCCTTGTTTTTCTTTAGGAACATTCTTGAGAGAGATACTATCATACCTTTCTCTAGCTGCTTTTGAAAGAAAGCTCAAGTTGCTTCTTTTTTCATCTTCCTTCTGGGGATTATGGTTTAGGATAAGTACTGGGCAAAGGATAGATGTTTAATACAGCAGATCACGTGCACTCGCCCCTGTTTGTATTATTACTCTAATGTTCTTTACTGTCATGTTCCTTGCAGGACGGTTCTTTTTACTCTGACGTCTGTGGTTGTACTTGTCATTACAACTGACTGGATCAGCTGGGACAAGCTGAATCGGGGATTTTTGCCCAGTGATGAAGTTTCCAGAGCCTTCCTGGCTTCTTTCATCTTGGTTTTTGACCTCCTTATTGTAATGCAGGTACGTGTCTTTGTATTTTCTTCCTCTCCTGAAGCCAGCCCAAGCTTTGTTCTCTGTATTGTAAACATTATTCAGTGAAAGGCTCCATAAAGCTAGAGAAATGCATAGTTTACAGTTACTATTAATGGAGCCTCCTCTAATCATATTTTCAGCCCTTTTGCTGCTGCTGCTGCTACTAAGTCACTTCAGTCGTGTCTGACTCTGTGCGACCTCATAGACGGCAGCCCACCAGGCTCCCCCGTCCCTAGGATTCTCCAGGCAGGAACACTGGAGTGGGTTGCCATTTCCTTCTCCATTGCATGAAAGTGGGAGTATAAGCCAAATGGGCTTTTATGAGAGGGGCACCAAGAAGTCATTGTATGACCATTGCAAGGTGGCCCTGGAAACCATACAGAATGGTTTTGTTTTTTGCCAAAGCGGAAAAAAAAAATCACTGTCATTTAGTAAGTGGAAAGCTGCAGAGATTTGGATGATATAAAACCAACAAAGCCAGGATAAGCAATTGCCAAAGCAACTCAGGGTTTAAAGCAGTTGAAATGGAATAATATAAAAGTGCTTTTTCTGGTTATGGAAATTATCACTTTCTTTCAGTATTCACAAGAGATCATTCCATTTTTATGTAACCATATTTCCGCCCTGCTTAGCAACAGACTGTTTGTACAGTGGCTTTGTGCTAGCCACTGCTACTCATGTCATCTTTTGGTGTGAATGCCTTGGGGTCCTAGGGATGTGCCTTTGAGTCAAGCAGAAAGAGACATTAACTATTACTTGGCACTTTGTCTTGTTCATTAAATGTCCATCCATTTGCTAGACATCCTCTTACTGCTTTTATAAGGCAGTTTTGTGTTTTCCTCTCCAGAGGCATTGTAAGTCACCAGAACAAAGGCTCCATTGCTGAAGGGAAAATAAACTTCATTATGTTCAGAATTTATGTGAGATTTCACAGGATACTAGCCTGGTTTTCTCATTTCTAGAGGCAGAGAGATGCCTTTATAAAAGATATTCTTTAGTGTTTTGAAAGAGAATAGCAACCTGTTTTGCTTTGTGGTTATTGTTGTTGTTTTTGAGGGGGGTATGTTTTTGTTTCTTTGTTTTGGTATATAACATCGCCCAGGCATGAGACTCAAGATGGTTCTTAGGATATATTATTTTGTGCTGTGTTTAGTTACTCAGTTGTGTCTGACTCTTTGCAACCCCATGGTCTGTACCCCACCAGCCTCCTACGTCCGTGGTGATACTCCAGGCAAGAATACTGGAGTGGGTTGCCATGCCCTCCTCCAATGATTGTCCCAACCCAAGGATCCAACCTAGGTCTCCTTCATTGCAGGAGGATTATTTACTGTCTGGGCCACCAGGAAATGGTATTATTTTAATAGATGACAATTTAAAATACGTTGTTGTTTTTAAGAAAATTAAATAAAATTGAATTATTGTCTCATCTAAAACTTGACATACATCTTTTTTATTTCCTGTGTGATAGTTTAGCATAGTGAAGAAAGTCCTAGGAAGCCCTGGCAAGGTTCCCTGTCTCTCACTTGCTGTAGGACCTCCTCTGGATATTTATAAAATTGAGTTTATAGCACTTTCACAATAATGTGTCATGCGTTAGTTGTTTAAAGACTATTTTTATTTTCTTTCATCTAACACTCCTCTTGAATATACTATCATTTGTAAAATATCTACTTTGCCCAAGTGGCCTACTGGTACCTCTTGAACCCATCTTAGTGTCAGAAGTATCCATAGTCAAGTAGACCATTATCTTTTCATTTGTATATGTGAGAGCATAAATGTCTTGATTTCCTACTACCATCCACCACCTTTTACCCTCTTTATGCAGTTTTAATTATTCTTCCAATAGGTTCACTAAAATCGGGGATTGAAGTGGGAGAACGTAATGTTACAATTTGCTGATGTTATAGGTCACTCAAAGAGTATTTAATAAAAGAGAGAGGAAGGAAGGATAATCAGGATTTATGCATGCAAAGTCAGCAGGATTTGGAAGGGAAAGGCATTCTAGATGCAGGAATTGGCATGAAAGTGTGGAGTCAGTAAATACTGAAATGTTCAGAGAGTGCCCAGAACACCTTGACTGAAGATAGGGAGTTTCTGCTGAGGAATATATCAGTTTGAACTGTTTTGCGTGCAAGTAACAATAACCCTGCCAAGCCAATGTAGTCAAAGGGGAAAGGGGGAAATGTATGGCTGCATGATGAGGCTGTCCTGCAGAATTAAAGAGGAGGTATGCAGTAGCGTTTTAGTGGCACGTTAAAGCAGAGACTCAAGTGTAACAGGAAGCCCAGACCAAGCTCTTATTCTCCAGCTCTCATCTTTTTTTCTTCACTGCTACTTTCTTATTCTCTTTTGCTGTAAAGCAGCTTTTTCAGCTTTCCAGTTCACATGGAAGAAGATGGCCACAGTCAGCACCTGAGAGAGAGACTGCTCTCTGACTATTGGGTCTACCTCTGGATTCCAAACAAGGAGTAGCAGGGACTAGATTGTCCTGCATCCATCTGTGTCCTGTTGGGAGTGAAGCAGTCCTAAAGATAAATGGGGGAGAAGTTGGGCCTCAAAAACCAGATTAATAGGTGTCTAAAACAAGAAGGAGTCGAAGATGAGCACCCCCCCCCGCCCCCCGCCCCAAGAGGAGGCCTGATTAACTTCTTTGCTCTCTCCCTCAACCCTTAGTAAGCCAGCCAGGCATACTGATTCATCATTTGCTATGTCTCTTGTGGGGCTTCCCAGGTGGCTCAGTGGGTAAAGAAGCTGCCTGAAGTGCAAGAGACACGGGAGCTGAGGTTTCAATCCCTGGGGTCAGTAAGATCCCCTGGAGAAAGGCATGGCAACCCACTCCAGTATCCTTGCCTGGAGAGCCCCATGGACAGAGGAGCCTGGCAGGCTGTAGTCCGTGGGGTCACAAAGAGCTGAACGTGACAGAAGTGGCTGAGCACGCACGCCTCTTGTAACCTTATCTTTCCTTCTCCTTCCTCTGCCACCATTCCGGTCCTGACTCTCCTCTGTACTATTGTAAACTAATCTCCAGTTGAACCTTCTGCCTCTAGGTGTCCCTTTGGCCCATGTGCCCTATACAACTCACCCTCCTAAGCTTCCAGTCTGAAACATCATGCTGTATATGTCACTTTTCAACCAAAAATATTGTCAGTGACTCCCGTTGTCAAAGAATGAAGTCCAGACTCCAGGAGCTCTCTGTTAGTGCCCTATGTGGTCTGACCTTATCTATGCATTCTCTCACATCTTCTATGATCTGGCTCTGCCCCAGCCCTGAGGACTATTACTTGACCCCAGCAGCTTTATTCCAGGATGTCTGTGATCCTCTGTTTCTTTCCCAGATCACGTCTCTCTGTCCTGTTCTGCTTGTTTTGACTTGACCATTGAATACCATTCCAATGCCCCCTCATTAAAACCATGGGATGACTTCCTCCTTGCAACTCCTGAAGCACATTTTACCCAACCTGCAGATCACCATTTCACCTTTTCCTGCTTGGTAGAGCATAAGCCATTACTTATAACTATCTATCCCTGGAGCCTCTCTAGCACAGAGCCTTACATGTGCAGCAATAGACTCAGAGTAATAACTGCTTGATGAGGATAAAGTAGTGGCATTTTGGCACTGAGTTTCATGCAAACTTGGTCCCCCTCTGGGAGCATCATGTTGAAGTTCAAGGAACTAGTACATGTGGTGAGAGAGTGGATTTAAGGAATCAGAGCCTCAGATGGCATATATATTCAAGCTTTTAAAAATATCTAACACAAACATCCTAATAAGTCCATAACCAACTAAGCTCTGATCTAATCTACTCCATATCCACATATTTCTAACAAAAGAGAAATAAAAAAGTAGAGAAATTTGTGGAAATGGAGAAGTAGTTTTACTAAAAGGTTTTGCCTCATTAGAATTATTTAAGTGATTTAAAAGTAATCGATTCTAGGCTTTTATAACGGTAGGAAAATTCAACTTATACAATTGAAAGATATTTTAATGCTTGGTTAAAAAAAAACCATTAGAATCTTATAGTATGGCTATAAAGATTTTATATTAACAGGAATAGTAGACCCATTCTGAATTATTTTCAGAGAAAGCACAATTATTTATTTTTATGACTTTTAACTAGAATTTTTCTACATTTTTGTGAATACTATTTGTTGTTGTATCACATTTTTCTGAGTTTTAGTAAATTTGCTAGAACTAAGACATAAACAGATGCCAATAAACTATAACATGACTCATATAAACCACACATTGCTGTAGAACACAAGAAGTAAGTTGTAAAGAACATTCCCTCTGAGAAAATCTTGTCTCAAATTTGTTTATGTCATTTAACTTTTATATACTCCTTGAATTCCTTCCTTAAGTATTTAATCTGCAGTAATATTCCACCTGGGATCCCCTGATAGCTCAGGTGGTTAAAAAAAAAAAAAAATCCACCTGCAGTTTAGGAGACCTGGGTTCAATCCCTGGGTTGGGAAGATCCCCTGGAGAAGGGCATGGCAACTCACTCCAGTAGTCTTGCCTGGAAAATCCCCATGGACAAAGGAGCCTGACAGGCTACAGTCCATGGTGTCACAAAGAATTGGACACAACAAGTGACTAAGCACATATATCCCACCTACTCATCTTTTCTGCTATATTGAAGAGAAGATATACCTAAGACATATAAGAATTAAAAATATATGTTGTCCAGTAAGCAAGGGCTTCCCAGGTGGTGCTAGTGGTAATGAACCCATTTGCCAATGCAAGAAACATAAGAGAAGTTGGTTTGATCTCTGTGTGGAGAAGATCCCCTGGAGGAGGGCATGGCAACCCACTCCAGTGTTCTTGCCTGGAGATCCCGTGGACAGAGGAGCATGCTGGGCTATGGTCCATAGAGTTTCAAAGACTGAGACACAACTGAAATAACTTAGCACACACACACAGGGTAAGCAAAGAACAAAATGTGTCTTAGGGGTTCACCAGAAAAGAAAAATAAACAAAAGAGAGATAGCAGTGTAGACAGAACAGTAGGGAGGAGCTTCAGAAAAGAGATTAAATTAAGACAGGCATCTTGAATTTTAGAAGGCAGAACAAGGAACAAGAAAAAAATTTCCAACTAGGAGTAGTATCATAGTCATCAATGTGAGAACTCAGTTTTGTTCCATTAAGATAAGAAAACATTTAAAAATTCATTTCTAGTGTTCATCTTACCAGGAGCTGGAGAAAGAGGATAGGGGAAAGGAGATCAAAGATTGGTAACACAGTACACAGGAGTCTGTAGCTGCAGAGAGGAATTCACAATTTAATGGAATAGATACGAGTAGAAAAATAGAGACATTTGAAAAAGACAATATTTAGATGAATTATTCAGGTTGAAAGTAAAAATTCCTGCCTTGACACTTTAAAATTCAACTAACCCACCCTCCCAAAATCTAGTTGCTGATATGAAGGCTTTAGGAGAAGGAAATTCCTCTTCATAAGGTAGAGAACATTCTGAATTTTTTACTAGACAAGAAGAGAGACAGAGTGAAAGAAGGAAGAGAAAGGAAGAGAAGAAGGAGAAGAGGTGAAAGGCTAGAAAGATAGATATAGGCAGGAGTGAGTACAGTACAATTTTCCAGTGTGTGTGAGTAGGTGGATGTGGGCAGGACTAGGCAGTGTTGATGACCACAGAGGCCAATGATGCTGTCAGTTCAGTTCAGTTGCTCAGTTCTGTCCAACTCTTGGCAACCCCATGGACTGCAGCACGCCAGGCTTCCCTGTCCATCACCAATTCCCAGAGCTTGCTCAAACTCACATCCATCAAGTCAGTGATGCCATCCAACCATTTCATCCTCTGTCGACACCTTCTCATCCTGCCTTCAATCTTTCTCAGCATCAAGGTCTTTTCAAATAAGTCAGTTCTTTGCATCAGGTGGCCAAAGTATTGGAGTTTCAGCTTCAGCATCAGTCCTTCCAATGAATATTCAGGACTGATTTCCTTTAGGATGGACTGGTTGTATCTCCTTGCAGTCCAAGGGACTCTCAAGAGTCTTCACCAACACCACAGTTCAAAAGCATCAATTCTTCAGCGCTCAGCTTTTTTATAGTCCACCTCTCANATGGGACGACCGAGGATGAGATGGCTGAATGGCATCATGGACTCGATGGACATGAGTCTGGGTAAACTCCAGGAGTTGGTGATGGACAGGGAGGCCTAGTGTGCTGCGATTCATGGGGTCACAAAGAGTCAGACACAACTGAGCAACTGAACTGAACTGGAAATAAATATAGCTGTGTGAGATAGAGTATAATGAAATATAAAAAGATGATAATTTCATTAGAATAAAATTACTTGAATTTTATGAGACCAGCCTTGTCATGGAGAAGACACTAAGTTTATCACCTTCAGCATGGTCCAGGTGTTAATTCTTTATGCATTTGTATGATTAGCAGCTCAGAAACATTTTCTTTTTGACTGCTGGAGTTCTCTTGTTAATACAATGTGTAGTTTCTGAGATGGTCCCCCAAAAGATAAATACCTAAATGAATAATGAAACTTCTCTAAAATTATTGACTCCCAGAGATCTAGAGTGTTGAAGCACTCTCACCTTTTCTGTTCAAATTCATTTGCACACTTTATCTCAATACTAAAATGGCTTTCTGATGCCCTCATCCTTCAGTAAGAATAAGTCTGATGTGTTTTTGAATGTCTTAGAAAATTATTCCCTTATCTGAATGATTGTAACTTGCTTGTGAGTCAGAAAGAGTAGATCATCAGTCCCCAAACTAGATAGAGGAGGCCAGTGTAAATATTTTTGACAGTTCTTTTGAGATCTGTTTTAAAGCTGTGCTTTAAAGGGAACTTGCAAATCTAATTAATATACAACAATAGTCCCATGATACACAGTAACCTACAGGGACATTTTAAAGTCTGTCTGCCAGAAAGATTATGATCATTTATAAACCCCCAACAGTGACTGAAGATACCCAGTGTGGGAGGCAGAATAATGCACCCCAGCACACACACGCATGTGCGTGTGCACACATACACACACACACACACACACACACACACACACACACAAAGATATCTACATCTTAAGCCCTGGAACCTCCAAATATGTTAAGGTATACAGCAAAGAGAAATTAAGTTTGCATTGGAATTAAGATTTCTAATCAGCTGACCTTAAAATAGGGAGATTTTCCTATAATACCCAGGAGGGCCCAGTGTCATTACAAAGGTATTTAAAAGAGGAAGAGGGAGGCAGAACCAGAAGGATAGCAGCTTGAAAAAGAGTTGGCCCAGTATTGCTGGCTTTGCACAGAAAGGAAGGGAGCCAATAAGCTAAGGAATGCAGGCAGATTCTAAGATCAGAAAACAAGGAAGTGGATTTTTTCCTAGAGCTTCCAGAACAAAGACAGGCCTGCCAACACCTTCATTTTAGCTCCATGAGAACCATTTTGAACTTTTGACTTCCAGAACTATAAGGTAATAAATTTGTATTGTTTTAAGGCATGAAATTTGTAGTAGTTTTTTAATAAGTAGTGCTAGAAAACTAACATCTTTTTCCAATCTTTGCTAATATGGGATATTATTGCTCTTTTAAATCTTTTTGCTAGTCCATAGGTCAAAAATACCTTATTGTGTTTCAGTTTTTTAAATTGTTAGATTGAGTTTATTTCCTTCTGCTAGATATTTGATCAATACTAAAATTGTTTTATGAACATCAAGCACATGAGCTGATACTATTCATTACTGAGGTTCTAGTTTGTTTTTTTTTCTTACAGGTTTGTTTGATCATTGTTTCATTTTTGCTGTTGGTGTCTAACACACTAAGAAAAGCATTTGCTAAGTTTTTAATCAGGAATTTGTGTGCGTGTGTGTGCGCTAAATTGCTTCAGTCATGTCCAACTCTTTGTGACCCTATGGACTGTCACCCACCAGACTCCTCTGTCCATGGGATTCTCCAGTCAAGAATGCTAGAGTGGGTTCCCATGCTCTCCTCCAGGGGATCTTCCCAACCCAGGGATCAAGCCCAAGCCTCTTATGTCTCCTGCGTTGGTAGGCAGGTTCTTTACCACTGTGCCACCTGGGAACCCCAGGAATTTATGGTGAACGTTTTATAAAATAAAGCAACTTTTCAACATCATAGAGGTGCTGTTTCTTAGTATGTTTTTTAGTTTGCACTCTTAATGTAGTAAACCATGAAAACAGATTTCTTACTTTGACCCATCCTTATACCACTAGAGTTACTGCTCTTTGTGATAGTACATTATTTATAATATACTGCTGTAGTCAATTTTGCAAGTATATTTGTAAGTGAGATGTGTGTATCCTTTCCTTCCTGCTAATTTTTATCTTGGTTATATTAGTCCTATAAATAAATTAAAAGTCCCTGACTTTTGTTGTGCTCTGGAATGATAAAGGAGCTATTTGTATTACACTCTATTGTTCCATGTCTTGTTACTCCTCTTTCTGTACATGATTTTTACATAAGGTAAATAATCTCTATATTTAGAGAGTAAATGAAAATACTCATATTATCAAACTACTATTTTGAGGTAGAACCTCTCCACCCCCATCTTTTAAAATTAGAGGGTTTTGTTTTTGTTTTCCCACATCTTTAAGCCATTCCTGTCATTATGGGAAGAAAAGGAGATGAGACATGAGAAACACTTCTCCCTGGAAAAGTGTTGTTGGCAGCATAGCTTCTGGTTGCCTGTAATTTCATTAGATTTATTTTCCTATGATGTTTTATTGTTATTACTCTGACTATCATTATCATGTGTGCATAGTTGCTCAGTCTTGTCCAACTCTTTGCAACCCCATGGACTGTAGCCTGCCAAGCTCCTTGGTTCATGAGGATTCTCCAGGCAAGAATACTGGAATGGGTTGCCACGCCCTCCTCTAGAGGCTTTTCCCAACCCAGGGATCGAACCCATGTCTCCTGCATTGCAAATGGATTCTTTACTGTCTGAGCCACCAAGTAAGCCCAAGAATAGTAGAGTGGGTAGCTGAGCTACCAGAGAAGCCCATCATTATCATAATTATGCTTTCTATGAAAGCCTGTGTGTAATATGCCAAATTATAAATATATTGTTAATTCATCTTTTATTATGTTGACTTAGACTATACTAATAGAAGTATACAGGATAAAACATTTTTTAATGGTTAGTATATTTCAGCAGAATTGTGTTAAATTTGGGGTACTATATTAAAAATGTATTGACTTGAGAACAAGGTGGCAGGGGAGTAGGTGGACAGGGAGTACAACTCTCTCCACGGAAGCATCAGGAGTACACCTTCCGACACAGAGGTGCATGCAGAACACCAGCTGAGAGCAGACAGGAGCACCTGACCAGCGGAAAAGTGTGTATGCTGCTGCTGCTGCTAAGTCGCTTCAGTCGTGTCCAACTCTGTGCGACCCCATAGAAGGCAGCCCACCAGGCTCCCCGTCCCTGGGATTCTCCAGGCAAGAACACTGGAGTGGGTTGCCATTTCCTTCTCCAATGCATGAAAAAGTTTAAAGTGAAAAGGAATTTGCTCAGTCGTGTCCGACTCTTAGCGACCCCACGGACTGCAGCCCACCAGGCTCCTCCGTCCATGGGAGTTTCCAGGCAAGAGTACTGGAGTGGGTTGCCAGTGCCTTAGACCCCCACAAAACTCGGTAGGACAAAGGAACTGGGGGGAGAAACGGGTGTGTTAGCAGGACTGGACCTGCCCTCGGCGGTTGGGGGTACTGAAGCAGGGGTCCAATCCCCACATCGGGGCAATTGTCTGAATCAGACTGATAATGAAACAGCTGATCTTTGGCAGCCTAAATGGAATGAAAATCAGACAGTCCTTGCCACAGCCATACATACCCCAGACAGGGACGCAGATCCCCTGGAAGGTGCAGTGGCTGGGAGCTGGAGTTTGGGGATTGTGGAGAAGTCCCAGGGTGAGGACTGCTGTTTATTGTGAAGAGATGGATCCAGGGGATGTGAGAGGAGACTGTGGTGGGAACTCCCAGTGGAGGAAAATAGGGAAGCCATGGAAGCAAGGAGATACTGCTGAGTCACACGTAGGGGATGGAACCATGACCATAGACTCTCTCCCCCAACAAGCCAGGATTGGTAGATGAACAATAGAGAGGCTGGCCCATCAAATGCCTGAGCCCTAAACTGCAGAGTAGGATCCCACCCAGGGTGCCCTTTTAAGTGCCTGATGTGCCGATCTACAGAATAGGACCCCAGCCAGAGGGGCCCCTCTATATGCCTGATAAGCCAAACAACAGAGGACCCGAGACAAGGAAGCCCTCTAAGTGCCTGTGTGGGCCAAAAGGACCTTCTGATTGCCAGCTACAAGAGGCTCAAAAAAACACTGATAGGGCCATAACTCCTGTGGTGGAGGCAGTCCCTGTCCCTGTACACTTGGTGCCACCAGGGTCCCCACAATCCAAGCAGCTGCACCACCTTCACACTCAACCTTCTCTGGGACAGAGCTGCCACAGGCAAAAAGTGTCTTACATCTAAGTGTACAGGGTCACTTCAGTTGTTTCCAACTCTTTGCGACACTGTAGACTGTGGCCTGCCAGGCTTCTCTGTCAGGGAGGGTGGTTCTCCAGGCAAGAATACTGGAGTGTACTGGCCAATACTGGTTACTAGAATGGAATCCTTTTAGAGCACTTTATTTCCTGCTGCCCTAGCCAACAAGTCACCAGAGTACTTGATGCTGCCAGAACCCCTGCGACCCAAGCAGCTGCACCACCTCCACACCTGGGCCCTCACAGGGGCAAACCCAAGTCCTCCAGGGCAATCTCAGGAGCAAACCCCAGTGGACAACCCACATGCAGATATGGAAATAAAACCACAATTGAAACCCAGGGGCAGTGTGATTAAGGAAGAAGGCCCAAAACCTTTCCACCAGCTGTACAAGCTGGTTAAATTCACATGATCAACTAGGCAGACTCTGTGTCTGTGGAATATATAAAAGGTCATTGAGAGTGCCTACAAAAGATGCACTAGTTCTGATAGCTGTGGACAATGGAGGCAAGAACACACAAGAGTAGGACCAGATTAGAATCTGAGCAGCCCTCACAGCAGGTCCAGAGATCAGCACAGTGTTGGAGGGCATCCTAGGGAGGTGAGGTGGACTGTGACTCCCAGAAAGGGAAAGGACTCTGACAGCAGTGACTCAAGAAAAAACATTATTATTCTTATGTTTTGACTTGTTCTACAGATTATTTTGGATTTTTTTTTCTTTTTTTCCCTCAAACCATTCCTCACCCCCACCCTGCTGTTGTTGGAGTTGTCAATTTTATTGGCACTATGAAATCTAATTAAGCTTTTGAACTTTTTATTTTCTTTTTTTTTCTCAGTCACATTTTTTATTGTTGTTATAAACCTTTACTTCTCTACATTGGGCTTTTACAGTTCTGGGGAGTTTTCCTTTTTTTCCCCTCTGTTTTTCTTTCTTCTTTCTTTTTTTTGTCTTTTCTGTAATTTTAATTTTTTTAAACCTAGTATATTTTCTCTACATTTATTCTTTTGTTTGCCTTTCCTACTGTTCTTTTCCACTTGTGGTTAATCTTTAATGTATATAAATCTTCATCTACCTCTATTTAACTTTGTATATCTATTATTTCTTTTTTTTTCTTTCCTGTCCTCTCAACATATTTGTTAATTTTGTTTTCATTGCTTTATTCCCCACTTGGCACCTTGCTTTAGTTTTGTTTTCCAGTTTGTGCTTTAGTTACTTTTGTTCTTAACTGGTAAATATAATTTTTTATTACCTTTGTTTGCTGGATCAATATCCTGTACTTTATTTTTGTTGGACTGTTTTGACTTTGCTCATGGGTGTATATGTGTACGTGTATATCCCATTATTTTAGTTATCATTTGCCTGATTTTGTGACTGCCATTTGTCTGGGGTTCATATTTAGTTTCTCATTTTTGGATATTTGTTTTAATCTCACTTAATGCCATAAAAAACCACTTGTGTAGTCTTCTTTACTGACTGGAGATCAAGCTCTGAGCCTTTGGAGTGGGAGAACTGATTCCAAGACCCTAGACTACCAGAGAACTAACCATAGGGAGTATTAGGTAGTGAGAACTCACACAAAGGAGCCACCGGAATATAAGACCCAGCATCACCCAACCACCAGTAGCACCCTGTGCAGGACACCTCATGTAAATAACAAACAAAACAAAAATACAAACTCAATCATCAGCAGACAGGATTACCACTTCACTCAGACTTGCTCATCAGAGGAAAAACAAACAAAAACTCATCATAAATCTCACCCTACAGGAAGCTTACACAAAGCTTACACTAGACCAACCTTAGGAGGGAAGAAACCAAAAGGAAGAAAGAATTCAAACTTGAAGCCTGGGAAAAGGAGAACTCAAACAAAATAAGTTTACAAAAATAATGAAAAGGCAGAGAAATACTACAGAAATGAAGGAACAAATAGAAACATGGAAGTCCAAATAAATGAAGAGGAAACAGGCAAACTAAGTGAAAAAGAATTCATAATAATGATAGTAAAGATGATCAAAAACCTTGAAAACAAAATGGAGAAAATGCAAGAATTAATGAAAACCTAGAAGAATTAAAGAATAAACATACAAAGACAAACAACACAATTATTGAAAGTAAAAATACTCTAGAAGGAATCAGTAGCAGAATATCTAAGACAGAAGATTGAATTAGTGAACTGGAAGATAAAATGGTGGAAATAACTTCTGAAGAGCAAAATACATTAAAAAGAATGAAAAGAACTGAGGATAGTCTCAAGAGACCTCTGGAACAATATCAAACACATCAACATTCAAATTACAGGGGTCTCAGAAGAAGAAGAGAAAAAGAAAGTGTATGAGAAAAATTTTGAAGAGATTATAGTTGAAAATTTCCCCAGTATGGAAGAGGAAATAGTCAATCAAGTCCAAGAGGTACAAAGAGTCCCACACAGGATAAACCCAAGGAGAAACACGCCAAGACACATATTAATAAAACTAACAAAGACTAAACACAAGAAAGGATATTAAAAGCAGGAAGGGAGAAGCAACAAGTAACATACAAGGGAAAGCCAACTTAACAGCTGATCTTTCAGCAGAAACTCTGCAGGCCAGAAGGGAATGGCAGGATATATTTAAAGTACTGAACTGGAAAAATCTACAACCAAGATTACTGTACCTATCAGGGATCTCATTCAAAATTGATGGACAAATAACAAAGCTTTTCAGACAAGCAGAAGTTTAGAGAATTCAATACCACCAAACCAGCCTTAAAACAAATGTTAAAGGGACTTATATAGTCAAGAAATACAAGAGAAGAAAAAAGATCTACAAAATCAACCCCAAACAATTAAGTTTTCTCAATTTTTGCCATTTTTGGCAAAAGGAACATATATATCAATGATTACTTGAAATTTAAATGGATTAAATGCTCCAATCAAAAGACACAGACTGGCTGAATGGATGTGAAAACAAGATACATATATATGCTGTCTGCAAGAAACTCACTTCAGACCTAAAGACACATATAGTCTGAAAGAGAGAAGATGGAAAAATATATCCCATGCAAATGGGAAGCAAAAGAAAGCTGGAGTAGGAATCCTCATATCAGACAAAGTAGACCTTAAAATAAAGAATATTATAAGAGATAAGGAAGGACACTACATAATAATCAAGGAATCAATCCAAGAGGAAGACATAACAATTATAAATATCTATGCACCCAACATAGGAGCACCTCAATACATAAGACAAACACTAATAGACATAAAAGGAGAAATTGACAGTAATACAATAATAGTAGAAGACTAACACGCCATTCACACCAATGGACAGATCATCAAAACAGAAAATTCATAAGGAAACACAGTTTTAAATGATACATTAGATGAGATGGATCTCATTGATATCTTCAAGACATTCCATCCAAATGCAGAAGAATACACCTTCTTCTCAAGTGCACATGAAACATTCTCCAGGACAGACCACATCTTGTGTTACAAATCAAACCTCAGTAAATTTAAGAAAATTGAAATTGTATCAAGCATTTTCTCTGACCACAACACTATGATATCAATTACAAGAAAAAAAAGCTGTAAGAAACACAAACATGTGGAGATTAAACAGCACATTTCTAAATAACCAATAGGTTACTGAAGAAATCAAAAGAGAAATAAAAAAATTTTTCTAGAAACAAATGACAATGAAAACATAACAAGTCAAAACCTATGGGATGCAGCAAAAGCAGTTCTAGGAGGAGAGTTTATAGCAATACAATCCTACCTCAAGAAACAAGAAAATCATTAAATAGACAACCTAACTTTATACCTAAAACAATTGGAAAAAGAAGAAGAAAAAAATCCCAAAATTAGTAGAAGGAAAATCATAAAGATCTGAGCAGAAATAAATGAAAAACAAATGAAAGAAACAATAGTAAAGATTAATAAAACTAAAATCTGGTTCTTTGAGAAGATAAACAAAATTGACAAACCTTTAGCCAGACTCATCAAGAAAAAAAGAGAGAAGAATCAAATCAACAAAATTAGAAAAGAAAAAAGAGAGGTTACAACAGACAATGCAGAAATAGAAAGGGTTAAAGAGACTATTATGAACAACTCTATGACCAAAAAAATAAAAAATAAAAAAATAACCTGGAAGGAATGGACAGATTCTTAGAAAAGTTCAATCTTCCAAGACTGAACCAAGAAGAAATAGAGATTATGAACAACCTACTTACAAGCACTGAAATTGAAGCTGTGATCAAAAATCTCCCAAAAAACAAAAGCCCAGGACCAGATGGCTTCACAGGAGAATTCTATCAAACATTTAGAGAAGAGCTAATGCCTATCCTTCTAAAACTCTCAAAAAATTGTGGAGGAAGGAACACTTCCAAATTCATTTTATGAGGCCACAATCACCCTGATACCAAAACCAATCAAAGACAACACAAAAAAAGAAAATTACAGACAAATATCACTGATGAACATAGGTGCGAAAATCCTCAACAAAATTTTAGCAAACAGAATTCAGCAGCGTGTCAAAAAGCTCATTCACCATGATCAAGCTGGGTTCCAGGAATGCAGGGATTCTTCAATATATGCAAATAAAACAATGCAATACATCATATTAACAAGCAGAAAAAGTCTTTGACAAAATTCAGCACCAGTTTATGATTAAAACTCTTCAAATAATGGGTATAGAAGGAACCTACCTCAACATAATAAAGATCATATATGATAAGCCTACAGCAAACATTATTCTCAGTGGTGAAAAACTGAAAGCATTCCCCCTGAGATCAGGAACAAAACAAGGGTGTCCCCTATCACCACTATTATTCAAAATAGTTCTGGAAGTCCCAGTTACAGCAATTAGAGAAGACAAAGAAATAAAAGGGATCTCAATTGGAAAAGAAGTAAAGCTCTCACTGTTTGCAGATGACATGATATTATACATAGAAAACCCTAGAGATAGTATCAGAAAATTACCAGAGCTAATCAGTGAATAGCAAAGTTGTAGGATACAAAATCAGTGCACAGAAATCACTTACATTTCCATATACTAACAATGCAAAATCAGAAAGAGAAATTAAGGAATCAATCCCATTCACTATTGCAACAAAAAGAATTAAATGTCTAGAAATAAATTTAGGAGAAGGCAATGGCACCCCACTCTAGTACTCTTGCCTGGAAAATCCCATGGAAGGAGCAGCCTGGTAGGCTGCAGTCTATGGGGTCGCTAAGAGTCAGACACGACTGAATGACTTCACTTTCATACATTAGAGAAGGAAATGGCAACCCACTCCAGTGTTCTTGCTTGGAGAATCTCAGGGATGGCAGAGCCTGGTGGGCTGCCGTCTATGAGGTTGCACAGAATTGGACACGACTGAAGAGACTTAGCAGCAGCAGCAGTAGCAGAAATAAATTTACCCAAGGTGACAAAAGAACTGTACACAGAAAATTATAAGACACCAATGAAAGAAATCAAAGATGACATAAACAGGTGGAGAGATATTCCATGTTCCTGGGTAGGCATAATCAATACTATGAAAATGACTATACTACCAAATGCAATCTACAGATTCAGTGCAATCCTTATCAAATTACCAATGACATTTTTCACAAAACTAGAACAAAAAATTTTGCAATTCATATGGAAACACAGAAGATCCCAAATAGCCAAAGCAGTCTTGAGAAAGAAGAATGGAGCTGGAGGAATCAGCCTTCCTGAGTTCAGATTATGCTACAAAGCTACAGTCATCAAGACAGTATGGTACAAGCACAAAAACAGAAATATAGACCACTGGAACAAGATAGAAAACCCATAAATAAACCCATGCACCTATGGATACCTTATTTTTTACAAAGGAGGCAAGAATATACAATGGGGCAAAGACAGCCTCATCATAAATAGTGCTGGGAAAACTGGACAGCTACATGTAAAAGAGTGAAATTAGAACACGTCCTAACACTATAGTGCTGGGAAAACTGGACAGCTACATGTAAAAGAGTGAAATTAGAACACGTCCTAACACCATACACAAAGATAAACTCAAAATGGATTTAAGACCTAAATGTAAGACCAGAAACTATAAAACTCTTAGAGGATAACATAGGCACAACACTCTATGACATAAATCAAAGCAAGATCCTCTATGACCCACCTCCTAGAGTAATGGAAATAAAAACAAAAGTAAACAAGTGGGACCTGATTAAACTTAAAAGCTTTTGCACAGCAAAGGAAACTATAAGCAAAGTGAAAAGACAACCCTCAGAATGGGAGAAAATAATAACAAATGAAACACCTGACAAAGGATTAATTTCCAAAATATATATGCAGCTCATACAACTCAATGACAGAAGAACAAACAACCCAATCAAAAAGTGGGGAAAAGACCTAAACAGACATTTCTCCAAAGAAGACATACAGATGGCTAACAAACACATGAAAAGATACTCAACATCGCTCATTATTAGAGACATGCAAATCAAAACCACAATGAGATATCACCTCACACCAGTCAGAATGGCCATCATCAAAATGTTTACAAACAGTAAATACTGGAAAGAGTGTGGAGAAAAGGGAATGCTCTTGCACTGTTGGTGGGAATGTATATCGATACAGCCACTATGGAAGATGGTATGGAGATTCCTTAAAAAACTAGGAATAAAACCACCATATGACCCAGCAATCCCACATCTATGTGTATACCCCGAGGAAATCAAAATTGAAAAAGATACACGTAACCCACTGTTCACTGCAGCACTATTTACAATAGCTAGAACATGGGAAAAACCTAGAAGTCTATCAACAGGTGAATGGATAAAGAAGTTGTGGTACATATACACAATGGAATATTATTCAGCCATAAAAAGGAAAACATTTGAGTCAGTTCTGATGAGGTAGATGGACCTAGAACCTATTATACAGAGTGAAGTGAATCAGAAAGAGAAACATAAATGTTGTATTGTAACACACATATACGGAATCTAAAAAAATGGTACTGAAGAATTATTTACAGGGCAGCAATAGAGAAGCAGATAATGGAGAACAGACTTATGGACATGGGGAGAGGGGAGGAAAGGGTGAGATGTATGGCAAGCGTAATGTGGAAATTTACATTCAGTTCAGTTCAGTTCAGTTCAGTTGCTCAGTCGTGCCCAACTCTTTGCAACCCCGTGAATCACAGCATGCCAGGCCTCCCCATCCATCACCATTTCCTGGAGTTCACTCAAACTCACGTCCATCGAGTCAGTGATGTCATCCAGCCATCTCATCCTCGGTCGTCCCCTTCTCCNTAAGATTATTTGCAGGTGTTGTCATGCTTGAGTCTGCTCAAGAATCACCTAGTGTATCTGCATGTGGTAAGGAGTGGCTGTGTATGTGTGCATGCATATTTGTGTGTCTGTGTCTGTGTGCACATGCATGTTTGATGAAAGTTCCTGAGCACTGATCATAGAAAATATAGTATAAAAGGTAAGGATAAGATTCTGGAGTCTGAATCTTAGAAGGGCCAAATATGATTCTGATGCAGGTAATCAAAGACTCACATTTTTGTTTGTGGCTGAGTTTGTTCAATTTGTAGCTATTTTCACTTTAGGTCTGGTGAAATCTATCAGCCTTTTCCTTTGTGGGTTCTGCCTGATGCTAAACTGTGGGCACTGTGTTTCAAGAGACATTGACAAACTAGAGAACTTCCCCAAAGGTCAACAACCAGGATGTTGTGAGAACCAGAATGACAAAGGAATGATGGAGGGAATGGGATGTTTGGCTTAAATCATAGACTTTAGGAAGGAACATGCTGGTTATCTTCCACTGTCAAGTGGAACAAAGCATGTAACCATTCTCTATTGTACCAGAGGCTATACTAAGAACAGTGTGTTGAAATTCAGAGCATCAGATCCATCTCCCACCTTGAATTTCCTTTTACACAGCATCTCTCATCATGTCACTTCTCTGGAATCTCTTATGGCGCTGGTTGTCTTTAGGAGAACCCTGTGTCCTATGAGAGCCCTCCCAACCCCAGCCTCATCTGGCAGCCTCATACTTACTCCTGTGAGCCCTTTACACAGTCATCAGTGTGCTGCCCAAATGAGGGCTTGAATTTTCTCAAAAATCTAGACAGGTTCATGAGTCTTCTCCTTCTCAAACCTGAGTTTCATAAGTTATCTGATCTATTAACAGATAGATCTTCCCTTCCCTCTGCCTTGAGCCAAATGGCCCAAAATCCTTGGGAGTCCATTTCTCACAAGACCTTTTTTCTGAAGTTTCACCACTGTGACCTTACTCAGAAAAAAGTCATTGAAACCCTCAAAGATGTGTTTATCTACTCTTACATATATTAATATGTAGTTAATATTTATTAGGTATAGGCTAGGGGTGATATAAAGATGAATAAAATACATATCATTTATTCTAAGATTCTCAGCATCTCTGAAAAGAAGAATTAATGAAAATTAAATGAAAAAGTTTAGTGAATATTTAAAAATTGGAGAAAGGATCACAACTACATAATTCACATTTCCACAGTTACCAAAATTCAAGTGAATTTATAATGCATTCAGATATAAAACTATGTTTAAGAGGATAAGTATAAAGGAAAATAATTAAATTTGCCTGACTTATATAGAAGAGTAGCAGCACTGTGTTCTGAATCAAATACATAATTTTTGCTGAGATGATTAAGTGGAAGATGTTTATGCTTCCACTGGAAATTTGATTGGTGTTATACAGCATGTTAACTGAAAGACATGCTCATTTTTACTTGCTTAGAAATCCTTATAATGTTCAATAAAGCGGCTGCATGTTTTTGCATAACAAAAGAAAATGTGCATAGTTAATCACTGAAAGTCTTGGGATAATGAGCATGTTACATATTTTAGCATCTGTTATATTTATATTTCATTGTGGCCATTAATGGATAATTTTCCTTTCCACTGTATAGAAGAAAATTATTTTCTTATTGTTGCACAGCAGTTTGAAGTAGGAGTTGTAGTTTTTCTAGAAGCAAATTACTCAAGCGTATTATTGTATTTGGAGTCAGTCCTTTCAGATATCAGTGTGCTATGCAGCTGAAGTTCCGAGTCAGTAAGAAACCCACAATTGGGGATCAGAAGCTCTCAGTATTTTAATTCTGTATCTCTACACTTTCAGAGTTGGCTAGAGAGCTGTCATGAAATGCCCATTAAGAAAAATGTATTCCTCAATATTATACACATGAGTTAATTAGCCAGACCCAAGCCTGAACTTCTGTGAAAAGTTCTGTAAACTTCTGTGAAAAAAAAAAAAAAAGTGTTTTTCTCTGTAAAGCAGTGAGCCAGCTAAATAATTTCTAAATAGTAGACTTGTCATCCTAATGCAGTTTGACATTATCTCTAGTTGATAAAAAAACCCGAGCTTTTTCTCAAGGTGATTAAGAACCCTTTTATGCTTTGACTATAGAATATCTTGAAAGTTGATACTAATTGTATTAGCTAAGGCTGATTTCCTTTGCAAGTTCCAAAGCAGTGCAGGGTGCACTAGAAGGTGGAAGCCATCATACTTATCTTAGAATCACCACCATTTGGCCAATGCGATGCAGTAAGAGTTCCCATAAATATATATTGAGTTGAATTAACTTCATTTGCCATGGATTATGGAAACTACCAAGATTTTCAGCAAAACTAACACTGTCAATTCTACATAGAGTTTGAAGCTTTAAGGAACAGTGCATTTTATTCAGCCAGTAAGTAAATGTAGCTATGAGAAAACTATTAGCTCTTATAGTTCATTCATTCAGCTACTTTTGGAAAACTATTATCTCAGACTAGACATTCTAATTCTAGCCAGGCAAATTCTAGCCAGGCAAAACAAATGTCATAATCAGTGTTACAATCCATAACTAAAAGCTATCTTCGCTTGAGATATGGAACATTTTTCCCTAGTGTGCACCTTGAATTTTTGCTACCATTTCAGCTCATTTGTTTTCAGTGAATTCTAGAATCTTCCTTTCACAGAAAGATCTTCTCATTACCAGGGAGTTCAGAGACCATTAAAAAGCCCAGTGTTTTGAGGTAAAGGGAAAGTCAGAAATAGTTTTTAAAAGAGAGATTATAAACAAAGTCTGTTGTATCCATGATGACTTACCTCAGTGACTCTTGAAATCAGAGTGAATCACTTAAGGAATTTAGGGAAATGATATGATGTCAGAAGTAATAAATTATATCTTAATATATATAGACACAATTGCATTTCCAAAACTCTAGCTTCTGCAGATATATCACAGAGGCCACTGAGGGGGAGACTAAGACCTTAAAACTGGTGGTAAATGGAAGTGGGACTACCTCAATCAGAACACCTTCCATTTTGTTGCAGATTCCTATACAGTATCTCTCAGAGTTTCACTGTTCAAAATATTTGAACACCACACCTCTAGAACAGTAAAAAGAAAAACAAACATAATTCTAAATTATTTATGAAGAAGTATAAGGGTTTTGAAAAATCAAGCTGCAAACATACAGAATAGAGACTTAGTAACAACAAGCATGAAAACATCTTATTGCTGAATATGAACCATCACCATGCTATGGCTGCCAATAAACAAACAAATCAAAAAACTTAATAGGAACTAGGGCTATACTAAAATAAATATCAATTCAAATTTGACATGATAAATTCAGTTCTAGTCTGAATTGCTCAGCTGACTTATCCAGAATTGTGTTCAGAAAAATTCCTATAAAACAGGAACATTTTCAGAAAATTTGTCCAAGATAGTGAAGATTAATACAAAACCTAGAAGAGAAAGTTTTCAACCAAATTAATTTTCTTGAAATACTGAGACACTGATATAAGACAGAGATTTTGTCTTAAAGACAATGTTCTTCGCCTTATTAAGAGATGGAATTGAAGTTTTTAAAATTCAGACTATGAAAAAAAGAGAATAGAAGTCCATGATGGGTATGAGTCATAGCTTGGTTGTTTTTGGTAATTTTTTTTTATTGTGGCAAAATAATGATAACATAAAATTGACCAGTTCTGTGGCTTTAACTATATTCACATTACTGTGCAATTGACAAAGACTCTCTCCCTGAACGGGCACCCCGTGACTCAGCAGTAAAGAATCTGCCTGTAATTCAGGAGTCACAGGAGATGCAGTTTCCATCCCTGGGTTGGGAAGATCCCTGGAGTGGGAAGTGGCAACCCACACCAGTCTTCTTGCCTGGAGAATTCCACGGATAGAGGAGCCTGGTGGGCTACAGTTCATAGGGTCACAAAGAGTCGAACACAACTGAAGTGACTTAGCATACACATAGCACCCACTCTCCTTGACCAGAGCCTAGTCAGGCTTCTCTAAGAGCTCTCCTCTGCTAGACTTCCTGTCTTGGCCTTATGCTCAAGCCTGCCTAGCCCTTTGTAGCAAAAATCCTACTATGTCAGCTTAGAGTGACTGCTCGACCTTTATCTAATCACCCCTGGCTGCCTTCTGCAAGAATCCTGTTAAGTTGGTTTAGTAAGAATTCCATATCCTTGATGTGTCCTGTTAGTAATTTTTCATCTGCTGACACCACCTCCCACCCTCTTCCCCAACCACTCTGCTCCTTAGATATGAATTCCCATTTGTCTCTACTGTATTTAGAGTTGAGCCCAGTATCTCTCCCCTACTGTGGTGGTCTTGGCACCTACTGCAATAGTTCTGAATAAAGCCGCCCTTTTAATATCATCAGAATTTTTTTTTTGCTAACACAATCATCACCATGATCTGTCCACATAATTTTTTCATGTGAAAAACTGAAAGTCTATATTCATTAAACTATAACTCTTTATTCTCTCCTCACCTCAGTTCCTGGCAACCACTATGCGACATTCTGTCTGTATGAACTTGACTATATTACATATTTCATAAAAGTAAAATCATATGATATTTTGCATTTTGTGACTGGTTATTTCACTTAATACAATATCTTCAAGGTTCATCCATGTTGCACCACATGTCAGAATTCCCTTCTTTTTTAAGACTGAATAATAGTCCATTGAGAAGAATCAACTCATTGGAAAATACCCTGATGCCGGGAAAGATTGAGGGCAGGAGGAGAAGCAGGTGACAGAAGTTGAGATAATTGGATGTCATCACTGTCTCAGTGGACATGAGGTTAAGCAAACTCTAGGAGATAGTGAAGGTCAGGGAAGCCTGGTGTGCTGCAGTCCATGGGGTCACAAAGAGCTGGACAGAGTTAGCGATTGAACTACAACAGTATTCCATTGTTTGGATATGCCACTTTTGTTCATCTATTCATCCATCATAGAAACTGGAATTTCTTCTACCTTTTGGTTATTGTGAATAGTGCTGTTGTGAACATGGGTGTACAAATATCTACATGAGTCCTTTCAGTTATCTTGTATATATAATACAAGTGGAATTGTCATATCATATAGTAACTCTAATTTAATTTTTTGAGGAACTACCATATCAGTTTCCATGGTGACTATACCATTTTCAGTTCTGATCAATAATGCCCAAGGGTTCCAGTTTCCCAAATCTTCTCCAACACTTGCTATATTCTGGAGGTTTTGATAATACTCCTTGTAATAGGTGTAAAGTAGTTTTCATTTGCATTCCCTAATGATGACTCATTCTTGTTTTTCTTTAAAGTTATAAACATTTTTGTATCAGTTAAAAGAAAAGCTTTATTTCTGAGTTATTTGGAGTTCTGCCTCCTAATAACCCTAGGATCCCTCTAGCCTCCTAAGTTCCTATACTGTAAGACACCTCTGTCCAATAGAAATACAATGTGAATGATCTATATAATTTTGTAGTAGCCATATTTTTAAAAAGAAATATATAAATTAATTTTAATAATATATTTGAATACAATATATCTAGAAGGCTATCATTTTAACTTGTAATCCATATAAAACTTAAGTTGTTTTATATTCCTTTTTCATGCTAAGTCATTAGTGTGTTGTTTCTACTAATTTTTTGTTGCTGTTCAGTTGCTCAGTCATGTTCAACTCTTTGCTACTCCATGGGCTGCAGCATGCCAAGCTTCCTTGTCCTTCACCATTTCCTTGTTCAAACTCATGTCCATTGAGTCAGTGATGCCATCCAACCGTCTATTCTTCTGTTATCCCCTTTTCCTCCTGCCTTCAATCTCTCCCAGCATCAGTGTCTTTTCTAATGAGTCAGCCCTCTGCATCAAGCAGTCAAAGTATTGGAGCTTCAGCTTCAGCATCAGTCCTTCCAATGAATAATCAGGACTGATTTCCTTTAGGATTGACTGGTTTGTTCTCCTTGCAATCCAAGGGTCTCTCAAGAGTCTTCTGCAACACCACAGTTCAAAAGCATCAATTCTTTGGTGCTCAACCTTCTTTCTTAGTTCTACTAATAGCACATCCCAATTCTTACTGTCCCCATTTCAAATACTCAATAGGCCCATGACTGTTTGGGGCTATTAGCCTCCAGTAGCTAGTGGCTACATATTGCACAGGTCTAAGCTCTTGATTCTAATTAAATACTCACTGAAGTTATGAAAAATTCAAAGACAAGAACAACAAGTTAACAATACATGTAAACAGTTAGAGACTTTATTTTGGGGAGGTTCCAAACTCACTGCAGATGCTGACTGCAGTCATGAATTTAAAAGATGCTTGCCCTTGGAAGAAAAGCTATGACCAACTTAGACAGCATATTAAAAAGCAGAGACATTATTTTGCCAACCAAGGTCCATCTAGTCAAAGCTATGGTTTTTCCTGTAGTCCTGTATGGATGTGAGAATTGGACTATAAAGAAAGCTGAGCACCAAAGAATTGGCGTTTTTGAACTGTGGTGTTGTAGAAGCCTCTTGAGAGTCCCTTGGACTGTAAGGAGATCCAACCAGCCCATCCTAAAGGATATCAGTCCTGAATATTGGAAGGACTGATGCTGAAGCTGAAACTTCAATACTTTGGCCACCTGATGTAAAGAAACTGACTCACTGAAAAAGACCCTGATGCTGGGAAAGATTGAGGACAGGAAAAGAAGGGGATGACAGATGGTTGGATGGCATCATGGACTCGATGGACATGAGTTTGAGTAAACTCCAGGAGTTGGTGTTGGACAGGAAAGCCTGGCATGCTGCAGTCCATGGGGTCACAAAGAGTCAGACATGANAGACCCTGATGCTGGGAAAGATTGAGGACAGGAAAAGAAGGGGATGACAGATGGTTGGATGGCATCATGGACTCGATGGACATGAGTTTGAGTAAACTCCAGGAGTTGGTGTTGGACAGGAAAGCCTGGCATGCTGCAGTCCATGGGGTCACAAAGAGTCAGACATGACTGAACAACTGAACTGAACTAATATACAGAAATCCCATATACATGGGTAGCTCGTGGGTAGATGAGGACATATTATCACCTCGCCACCATCCACATGTTGATCACACATATTCCTGCCTTTTGCCATACTCACAGGTGGAAGGAAACCTCTTTCTGGACAATAGCAGCCAGAGGGTCTCCATTTTGTTGTGCTATTGTAAGGTGACAGTACTGTTTTATACTATTTTACATTTCTTTAGAACTCACACTATCTCAACTAAGCTAAATTGTAAAATGTGGTTCAGCTAGTATGAACCATAAATGCTTTGATTTCCCAGGAACCAATAGTACAAACAAAGTTTGGAATCATACCATTTGTGAATTGGTCAGTTTCTGTATAGAGGCGACTTCTTCAATATTTGATTTGTAGATCAAACAAAGGTTAAATTTTCCCCTGTTTGCATGCTTTTTAAGATTTCTGTTTTCTTTGGACAAATTTTAAAGTCTTTGTTGAATTTGCTACATTATTGCTTCTGTTTTATGTTTTGGTTTTTTGTCCATGAGGNTCTGTCTCTTCATCTTGTTTATATTGCTGAGTTTGGGGTGTCCTTTCTGTATTCTGGCAGTTTTTGGAGTTCTCTTTATTATGGAGTTTCCTCACTGTGGGTGAGGTTGTACAGATGGCTTGTCAACGTTTCTTGGTTAGGGAAGCTTGTGTCGGTGTTTGGTGGTTGGAGCTGGATTTCTTCTCTCTAGAGTGCAATGAAGTGTCTAGTAATGAGTTATGAGATGTCCAGTGGTTTTAGAGTATCTTTGGGCAGCCTGTGTATTGAAGCTCAGGGCTGTGTTCCTGTGTTGCTGGAGAATTTGTGTTGTATGTCTTTNACGTTTCTTGGTTAGGGAAGCTTGTGTCGGTGTTTGGTGGTTGGAGCTGGATTTCTTCTCTCTAGAGTGCAATGAAGTGTCTAGTAATGAGTTATGAGATGTCCAGTGGTTTTAGAGTATCTTTGGGCAGCCTGTGTATTGAAGCTCAGGGCTGTGTTCCTGTGTTGCTGGAGAATTTGTGTTGTATGTCTTTCTCTGGAACTTGTTGGCCCTTGGGTGGCGCTTGGTTTCAGTGTAGGTATGGAGGCATTTGATGAGTTCCTGTCAATTAATATTCTCTAGAGCCAAGAGTTCTCTGGTGTTCTTAGGATTTGGAGTTAAGCCTCCTGATTCTGGTTTTTAGTCTTATTTTTACAGTAGTCTCAAGATTTCTCCTATACAGCATTGTTGATAAAACATCTAGGTTAAAGAAGCAAAGTTTCTCCACAGTGAGGGACACTCAGAGAGGTTCACAGAGTTACATGGAGAAGAAGAGAAGAAGGAGGAGGGAGTTAGAGGTGACCAAATGAGATCAGGTGGAATCAATAGAGAGAGCAAGCTAGCCAGTAATCACTTCTTTATGTGCACTCCACAACTGGACCGCTCAGAGATGTTCACGGAGTTATACAGAGAAGAGAGAGGGAGGAAGGATACAGAGGTGGCCAGGAGTATGAAAGGGGGGAATCAAAAGGAGAGAGTCAGATCCAGCCAGTAATTAGTTCCCTAAGTGTTCTCCACTGTCTGAAACACAGAGAGATTCACAGAGTTGGGTAGAGAAGAGAGGGGTGGGGTGGTGACAGAGGCGACCTGGTGGACAAAAAGGAGAGTCCAAAGGGGGAGAGAGCAGTCAAGCCAGTAATCTCACTCTCAAGTAAAAATGAGTACTGAAGATTGGGTTCTTAAAGGTACAAAATTGATTTTTTTAAAAAAAGCAAAGATTAAAAATCTAGAGTAGAGTTTGGAATTTCAAAAATACAATATTAAAGAAAAAAGTCACAAAAATTATAAAAAATATATATATATGAAATTTGCTTTAAAAAATAGGGTCCTTTTTTTGCAAAGTAATAGTAGGTTATAAAAGTGAAAATTAAAGGAATAATAGAGGACTTAAAAATGAAAAAAATTAAAGAAAGAATGATCATAAAAATAGTAAAAATATTTCTAGGACTTTCTCTGGTGGTGTTGTGAGTATTGTGGGGTCAGTTCATTTTTGGATAGTTCCTTGGTCCGGCTTATATTTCTCAAGATCTACAAGCCCCTTCCTATGTAGTTGGTACTAACGACAGGGTTTTAATCTATTGTACCTGTCACTTCCAAGGCAGTTCCCTCTATTTTGGCTTCTTCTGTTTGCTGGTCTCTTCCGTGTCTGATTTCCGCCCTGACACAAAATGGGTAGTGGTGGACACTTTTTTTAGGCTCACTTGTTTAGTCGTGCTGTGGGGAGGGAGGGACACTGCAAACAAATAACTCTGGCGTGTGCTCACGGTGCCTCAGCCACACTGGGCCTGCCCCCTCTCACGGCGCATGTGCCCTTCCTGCCCACACTGCTCAGTCTCTAGGTCGCTCCCCCGGGAACCATCCAAGGCCGTCCCTGGGCTGCATGCACCTCCCAGGTATAAGCCACTCAGGTTCAGGCACTCGGGTAGTCCTCAGAGGTGCAGACTCAGTTGGGCCTACATTTTGTGCCCTTCCCAGGTCCAAGCAGTGATGAGGTGTTTGGCAAGCACAGTTCCTGTGACTTATCGTCTCCTCCATCCCTACCGCTCGGTTTTCTGGGTGTCCAGCCGGTGCACCTTCTCAGGCAGATGTTGACTGTCCAGAACCCCAAGGAGTCTTAGTTAGCAAAGAAGCCTGCTTGCAGTTTGGTAGATAANCCAAGTAGTGATGAGGTGTTTGGCAAGCACAGTTCCTGTGACTTATCGCCTCCTCCGTCCCTACCGCTCGGTTTTCTGGGTGTACAACCAGAGCACCTTCTCAGGCAGATGTTGACTGTCCAGAACCCCAAGGAGTCTTAGTTAGCAAAGAAGCCTGTTTGCAGTTTGGTAGATAATATCTCTCTGGGGCTGCAATTTCCCCCTTCCAGCTCTGGCTGCCTGTCACCAGAGGGGGATGGTCTGCAGGCAGCTAGTTCTGTTCAGTCCTTTGTTTTGTGCACGGACCTGGTGGTGTCTTAGGGCTTTTTGTGTGGTAGCTATCCCACAGTCTGGTTTGCTAGCCCGAGTTAGTTTGCTCAGACTGCCCTCAGGGCATTCAGGCCAGATCCTTACTCTAAGCAATGCAG
>SJYA01000778.1:1481838-1536566 GCA_006410615.1 Neotragus moschatus | reverse complement strand
CTGCCTCTGTTATTCTACTATTTGTTACCTCCAGAGTGTTTTTTATCTCATTTACTGCATTATTCATTATATATCGACTCTTTTTTATTTCTTCTAGGTCCTTGTTAAACCTTTCTTGCATCTTCTCAATCCTTGTCTCCAGGCTATTTATCTGTGATTCCATTTAGATTTCAAGATTTTGGATCATTTTCACTATCATTATTCGGAATTCTTTATCAGGTAGATTCCCTCTCTCTTCCTCCTTTTTTTGGTTTGGTGGGCATTTATCGTGTTCCTTTACCTGCTGGGTATTCTTCTGTCTCTTCATCTTGTTTATATTGCTGAGTTTGGGGTGTCCTTTCTGTATTCTGGCAGTTTTTGGAGTTCTCTTTATTATGGAGTTTCCTCACTGTGGGTGAGGTTGTACAGATGGCTTGTCAACGTTTCTTGGTTAGGGAAGCTTGTGTCGATGTTTGGTGGTTGGAGCTGGATTTCTTCTCTCTGGAGTGCAATGCAGTTTCCAGTAATGAGTTATGAGATGTCCAGTGGTTTTAGAGTATCTTTGGGCAGCCTGTATATTGAAGCTCAGGGCTGTGTTCCTGTGTTGCTGGAGAATTTGTGTGGTATGTCTTTCTCTGGAACTTGTTGGCCCTTGGGTGGCGCTTGGTTTCAGTGTAGGTATGGAGGCGTTTGATGAGTTCCTGTCAATTAATATTCTCTAGAGCCAAGAGTTCTCAGGATTTGGAGTTAAGCCTCCTGATTCTGGTTTTTAGTCTTGTTTTTATAGTAGTCTCAAGATTTGTCCTTCTATACAGCACTGTTGATAAAACATCTATGTTAAAGAAGCAAAGTTTCTCCACAGTGAGGGACACTCAGAGAGGTTCACAGAGTTACATGGAGAAGAAGAGAAGAGGGAGGAGGGAGTTAGAGGTGACCAAATGAGATGAGGTGGAATCAATAGAGAGAGCAAGTTAGCCAGTAATCACTTCCTTATGTGCACTCCACAACTGGACCGCTCAGAGATGTTCACGGAATTATACAGAGCAGAGAGAGGGAGGAAGGATACAGAGGTGGCCAGGAGGATAAAGGGGGGGAATCAAAAGGAGAGAGTCAGATCCAGCCAGTAATTAGTTCCCTAAGTGTTCTCCACCGTCTGGAACACAGAGAGATTCACAGAGTTGGGTAGAGAAGAGAGGGGATGGGGTGGAGACAGAGGCGACCTGGTGGAGAAAAAGGAGAGTCCAAAGGGGGAGAGAGCAGTCAAGCCAGTAATCTCGCTCTCAAGTAAAAATGGGTACTGAAGATTGGGTTCTTAAAAGTACAAAATTGATTAAAAAAAAAAAAGCAAAGATTAAAAATCTAGAGTAGAGTTTGGAATTTCAAAAATACAATATTAAAAAAGTAACAAAAATTATAAAAATATATATATATGAAATTTGCTTTAAAAAATAGGGTCCTTTATTTTGCAAAGTAATAGTAGGTTATAAAAGTGAAAATTAAAGGAATAATAGAGGACTTAAAAAAAATTAAAGAAAGAATGATCATAAAAATAGTAAAAATATTTCTAGGACTTTCTCTGGTGTTGTTGTGAGTATTGTGGGATCAGTTCATTTTTGGATAGTTCCTTGGTCTGGCTTATATTTCTCAAGATCTACCAGCCCCTTCCTATGTAGTTGGTACTAACTACAGGGTTTTAATCTATTGTACCTGTCACTTCCAAGGCAGTTCCTTCTGTTTTAGCTTCTTCTGTTTGCTGGTCTCTTCCATGTCTGATTTCCGCCCTGACACAAAGTGGGTGGTGGTGGACACTTTTTTTAGGCTCACTTGTTTAGTCGCGCTGTGGGGAGGGAGGGATGCGGCAAACAAATAACACTGGCGTGTGCTCGCGGTGCCTCAGCCACACTGGGCCTGCCCCCTCTCACGGCGCATGTGCCCTTCCTGCCCACACTGCTCAGGCTCTAGGTTGCTCCCCTGGGAACCATCCAAGGCCGGCCCTGGGCTGCATGCACCTCCCAGGTATAAGCCACTCAGGTTCAGGCACTCGGGTAGTCCTCAGAGGTGCAGACTCGGTTGGGCCTGCGTTTTGTGCCCTTCCCAGGTCCAAGTAGTGATGAGGTGTTTGGCAAGCACAGTTCCTGTGACTTATCGCCTCCTCCGTCCCTACCGCTCGGTTTTCTGGGTGTACAACCAGAGCACCTTCTCAGGCAGATGTTGACTGTCCAGAACCCCAAGGAGTCTTAGTTAGCAAAGAAGCCTGTTTGCAGTTTGGTAGATAATATCTCTCTGGGGCTGCAATTGCCCCCTTCCAGCTCTGGCTGCCTGTCACCAGAGGGGGATGGTCTGCAGGCAGCTAGTTCTGTTCAGTCCTTTGTTTTGTGCACGGACCTGGTGGTGTCTTAGGGCTTTTTGTGTGGTAGCTATCCCACAGTCTGGTTTGCTAGCCCGAGTTAGTTTGCTCAGACTGCCCTCAGGGCATTCAGGCCAGATCCTTACTCTAAGCAATGCAGTCCGCATCTCCCTGCCCAGCCCTTGCTTGCTAGTGGTGGATGCAGGTGTCTGCACTGGCTTCTCCGCTGGGGGAGTTACCCTTGGGCTCATAATCTGTGGGTTTTAATTATTTATTTATTTTTCTTCCCTGTTATGTTGCTCTCTGTGCTTCCAAGGCTCGCCACAGACTCGGCAGTGGGAGTGTTTCCTGGTGTTTGGAAGCTTCTTTCTTTTTAAGACTCCCTTCCAGGGAGGGAGCTCCATCCCTACCTCTTTTGTCTCTTTTTTTGTCTTTTATATTTTTTCCTACCTCCTTTCAAAGATAATGGGCTGCTTTTCTGGGTGCCTGATGTCCTCTGCCAGCATTCAGAAGTTGTTTTGTGGAATTTACTCAGCATTTAAATGTTCTTTTGATGAATTTGTGGGGGAGAAAGTGGTCTCCCCATCCTATTCCTCCACCATCTTAGGACTGCCCCCCTCAAATTTCTTGATTGTCTAAGTGTCTTTTTAATCTCTACAGAAGCAAGGGCACTATACTGTAAATATAGCACGATGGGTACCAAATCAGAAACTGTCACATGACATATTAGATCTTCCAAGATCCTTGTCAACTTTAATAATAGCAATATTTCATGAGCCAAGAGTCCCCCCTGGGGCCAACCTAACACTAATAGCTGTTAAGTTCTAGGCCATTTCAGTGTTCCTCAGGGTTTCATATTTGTTTTTTCTATGTTCGGCCTGCATGCCAAACAGTTAAAGAGCTTTTAAGCAATTAAGAAGGAACCTCTTGTCAATTTAATCTTAACTCTTGACAGTTTGGATCACAGGGTAATTGTTCATGAATTAATGATGCAGTGAGGTTCATTGAAATTGAACAGACAGTATTGACTACCTTTCTATGCTTCCTATAGAAGTCAACATTTTTTACTACTCACAGTGTCGGATACCCTTTCTTCTACACTGGATTTCTCCCTCCCATCCAGAGGGAAGCTGTCTGGGGACTAGATCCCTGCCTGCTGCCACTCTTCTGTCCCTCAGGGCATTCAGCTCCACCACAGTGCTCAATGACACTTACCCATGGACTGACAATGAAATTTTTCATTCTTATCACCTTGGGCACATGCGTTTTACCTATGCTTCCCCAAATAGATTTAGCTCATTAAAGTAATATTAATTCAATAATTATATGAATGCCTACCAAGTATCAACTCTCTGCTGGAGACATCACACTTATTAACTTATCACATTAATCAGGCACTGATTATTCTTCTGTTACAAGTATGTAAACTGAGGCCCAGTGAAGGCACACCCTGCATGGGTCAATTATCAGGCCTGGTGCAATGGATACATATGGAACATCTCTGGGCTCTGGCTTCCCTTATTTAAATGATGGGATCAGCAACACTGCTCAACCAAGTGTTGCTATAAGAAATAAATTACGTAATGTTTTATTTTAATCCCTTTTCTTCTTCTCTTCACTTTGCAGAAATGAAATAAGTTTTTGCAGAGTATTGTACTTCTTAATAGAAAGTGAAAAAAATATCTCCTCATTTAGACTAATGAGCCAGTCTTTCACTGTGTTATACCAGATTGTTCTGTATCAAAGAACTGGGCCAAATGAAACTAAAACTAAATGTGCTTTTTTAAGGCTCTCTTTAAATATTTTTAAATAATATGACCACTAGTGAAATTATTCTATAGAACCCTATTTTTCAGTTCAGTTCAGTTGCTCAGTCATGTCCGACTCTTTGCAACCCCATGAATCGCAGCACGCCAGGCCTCCCTGTCCATCATCAACTCCCGGAGTTCACTCAGACTCATGTCCATCGAGTCAGTGATGCCATCCAGCCATCTCATCCTCTGTCATCCCCTTCTCCTCCTGCCCCCAATCTCTCCCAGCATCAAAGTCTTTTCCAATGAGTCAACTCTTCGCATGAGGTGGCCAAAGTACTAAAGTTTCAGCTTAGCATCATTCCTTCCAAAGAAATCCCAGGGCTGATCTCCTTCAGAATGGACTGGTTGGATCTCCTTGCAGTCCAAGGGACTCTAAAGAGTCTTCTCCAACACCACAGTATTGTAGTCTAAGTTAAAATTTATGACCCCAGCATGATTAGCATATAGGATCTCATGCGCTAACATAATCCTATGAAATTTATTTTAGGCAGAATCAATTTATAGCTAAAGCTTTATAAAAATGATATTAAACTACATATACATAAACATATGTACTTGGGCTTCCCTCATAGCTAAGTTGGTAAAGAATCTACCTGCCAGGCAGGAGACCTGGGTTTGATCCCTCTGTCGAGAAGATCCCCTGGAGGAGGAAATGGCAACCTACTCCAGTAGTCTTATCAGGAGAATCCCATGGACAGAGGAGCCTGGCAGGCTACATTTCATGGGGTTGCAAGAGTCAAACACAGCTTAGTGACTACACCACTACCAGACATAAATGTAGAGGTATATCACTATGGAAATATTGATATTCCATTTATATTGAATACTATTTATTTCTAGTCAGGACATTTGAGTGTGTGTATACTGTTTTGAACTGTGGTGTTGGAGAAGACTCTTTTGAGAGTCCCTTAGACTGCAAGGAGATTCAATCAGTCCATCCTAAAGGAGATCAGCCCTGAGTGTTCATTGGAAGGACTGATGCTGAAGCTGAAACTCCAATACTTTGGCCACCTCATATGAAGAGTTGACTCACTGGAAAAGACTCTGATGCTGGGAAGGATTGGGGGCAGGAGAAGAAGGGGACAACAGAGGATGGGATGGCTGGATGGCATCACTGACACAATGGACATGAGTTTGAGTGAACTCTAGGAGTTGGTAATGGACAGGGAGGCCTGGCATGCTGTAATTCATGGGATCACAAAGAGTCAGACATGACTGAGCAAATGAACTGAACTGAACTGAATACATAGTTTTAACTAATACCAGAGGATTTTAAATATCTATAACTTTAAATTATCTTAAAAATAATTTTGTGTAAAGCTATACCTTTTCAGTTGCAACTGATACCAGCAAATTTAAAATAGGTATTTGTGTATTGAGTTTTTTTATCATGTTATATATATTTTTATTACAATTGATAAGTATGATAGATTACTAGAGAGTGTTGCTTAATATTTTCAAACCAGCGAACAACAATTGTGTTGTCAAAAACAGCTCAAGCAACTTGCATATCTCTCACCTCTCTGAGACTGTATTGTTCTTACTGGAAGTGTCTTTGATCAACCACTCCCAAATTACTTGCTTCAGACCGCAGGGTATCAATGTCACTTATTTGATAAGTACCTGTTAAATGCCAACAATATGCCAGGCCTGGGGTATTAAATGTAGTGGGTAAAAATGGCATTGCCCTTTTGGAGCCTGGAATCTAGTGACAGAATTAGGTATTAATCAATGAAGTATAGAAATATATTCAAAAGAACAAACTATGGTGATTTTTCTTATGGAAAAGTACAAGAAGATATGAGAATATTAAAAGGGGGGACGTGGTATTGTCTGCAGAGCTTGATTACAGATTACCTCTCTGACCAATCAACTAGATGAAGAAGGTGCTATAGGGAAAGACATCAGACTTTGCATGGATATAAGCTTGCTTTTCAAATATATCTTCCTTGTCCTGAGGTAGGTTACTTAAATTATCTGAAATTTCAATTTTCTCACTTATTAAAAAGTAGAGACATTACTTTGCCATCAAAGGTCTGTCTAGTCAAGGCTATGGTTTTTCCAGTAGTCATGTATGGAAGTGAGAGTTGGACTGTGAAAAAGCTGAGCACCGAAGAATTGATGCTTTTAAACTGTGGTGTTGGAGAAGACTCTTGAGAGTCCCTTGGACTGCAAGGAGATCCAACCAGTCCATTCTAAAGGAGATCAGTCCTGGGTGTTCTTTGGAAGGAGTGATGCTAAAGCTGAAACTTCAGTACTTTGGCCACCTCATGTGAAGAGTTGACTCATTGGAAAAGACTCTGATGCTGGGAGGGATTGGGGGCAGGAGAAAAGGGAAAGACAGAGGATGAGATGGCTGGATGGCATCACTGACTCGATGGATGTGAGTCTGAGTGAACTCCGGGAGTTGGTGATGGACAGGGAGGCCTGGCATGCTACAGTTCATGGGGTTGCAAAGAGTTGGACACGACTGAGCGACTGAACTGAACTGAACCAAACTGATAAAAGGACTTTGTTGTATTTACCAACATAGTTCTTTAAGACTGTAAACTAGATTTGTTAGTGCCTGGTATACAACAAGAACTTAGTAAATAATAGTGTCCTTTCTCTCCATTGCTCCTTTGATGACGTACTTTTTCTTAAAGCCTAAAAAAATTGCATTCTTCTTCTTAAATATTCTTACAAATTCTATCCAAATCAAAGACAGGTAATTACAATATAGAATTTTACCTGCGGTGGAAATACTGGTGTTCAATTTACCACATTTTATTTCAAGTCAAGTGTTTGACCAGGAGTGTAATTAAGGGCATGGATTCATTGACTTTAGGAAAATAGCATTATACATACCATTAGCCTGCCTGAGTAAAGTCATGTGTCTTAATGGAAAACCCACCAAAGTAAGAGCTAGGAGAATGTGATTGCAAGTGAGATGCTTGAAAAGTCAGGGTGCAGCTCTGGGCTTCAGGCCAATTCAAAATCCCTTTTAGCTCAATCATCATAGGAAGCTGAACAATTAAATTAGGACCTGTTTCATATGGTTGACTCTTATTCTTTTTTGGGTTCTTAGCTTAAGGGTCACCTCCTCTGAGAAACCTGCTCTGACTGCCTAAGGTTTGGTCTATTGTCAGTCCCCTGGTGCTGCTGCTAAGTCGCTTCAGTCGTGTCCAACTCTGTGCGACCCCATAGGCGGCAGCCCACCGGGCTCCGCCATCCCTGGGATTCTCCAGGCAAGAACACTGGAGTAGGTTGCCATTTCCTTCTCCAATGCATGAAAGTGAAAAGTGAAAGTGAAGTCGCGTAGTCATGTCCAACTCTTCACGATCCCATGGACTGCAGCCTGCCAGGCTCCTCCGTCCATGGGATTTTCCAGGCAAGAGTGCTGGAGTGGGGTGCCATTGCCTTCTCTGGCTCCCTGAAAAGAAAACGCCACTGTTTACTGAATGTGTGTGCACAGGACTGAACCTTCCCCACACTATGTTCTCTGTGAGCGGGCAAATAGTGCCCACCTCACATCTGAACCTACCTCACATCTGAGCTCGACATTTAATAGGCACCATGCTGCCGAGAGAGTATTTGGTGTATCACCTAAGACAGAAAAAAGATCACCAGTTATGTGCTTAGCACCATAAAAATGTTCTGAAAAACCATACAGACTGAACTTTCACCTTAAAGAAGTTATAGTTAAGTGAAGAGAGCAGGACTAAAACACAAACAAAAATCAGACACTATAAGAAGAGCATCATAAAATGAGGTATGAAGACTGGAAGAGAGTTGACTGAGTAGAAAAAGGAATAGACAGAACACATGGGAAGATAATGAGTATGTCCAGCAGGATGCATGGTAGTTAGTGGTGGGAACTGAAGCTTGAAGTCAAGTTATGAAGGGTCTTGAAAATCAAGAGGAGCCATTTACAGTTTTTAGAAATTTCATACATATGATTTCATATGATCCCATAATAATCCTTTTTTAAAATCCTCTACTAATACTTCCCCCCTTCCTCTCCCCTCAGGGAACCACTAGTTTGTTCTCTGTATCTGTGAAGTCTGCTTCTTTTTTGTTTTATTCACTATTTTTTAGGTTCCATATATCATAAAGTGATATCAAGTGGTATTATAAAGTGTCTGACTTATTTTACTTATCATGAAAGTGAAAGAAAAAGTGTTAGTTGCTCAGTCACGTCTGATTCTGCGACCCCATGGACTGTAGCCCGCCAGGCTCCTCTGTGCCCTCCAAATCCATATATGTTGCTGCAAATGGCAAAATATCATTCTTTTTTATGGATGAGTAGCATTCCATTGTGTGTACATGTGTGCATGTGTGTGGATATGTACCACATCTTTGTGCATTTATCTGTTGATGGACACGTAAAGTCCTTAAATACTTTGGCAACTGTAAATAACACTGCTATGAACATTGAGGTACACGTAACTTTTTCTGGAGTTCTTTGGATATAAACCCAGGAGTGGAATTGCTAGGTCATATGGAAATTCTGTTTTTACATTTTGGAGAAATGTCCATAAAGTTTTCCAGTGTCTGAAACAATTTACATTTTCACCAGCATAGTAGGAGGGTTCCCTTTTCTCCACATCCTTGCCAACATTCATTATTTGCATTCTTTTTGATGATAGCCATTCTGACAGGTGTGAGATAACATCTCATTGTGGTTTTGATTAGCATTTCCCTGCTGATTAGTGATGTTCAACATCTTTTCAAGCGCCTAGAATTTAAAGAATCTTTCATTCAAGAAAAAGGAAGTTCACAAAAACCGTAATAGGGCAAGATAGGAGAAGGTTTAGAAGGAAAGTGATCACAATAAATAATCAGTTGAGTGGCCTTATATAGCATTACGTCACTCAGCCATGTCTGACTCTTTGTGACCCTATGGACTGTAGCTCCACCAAGCTCATTTGTCCATGGAATTCTCCAAGAAAAAGTCCTGGTGGGTAGCCATTCCCTTCTTCAGTGGATCTTCCTTACCCAAGGATTGAACCCAGGTCTCCTACACTTCAGGCAGATTCTTTACCATCTGAGCCATGAGGGAAGCCCCTTTGAGTACAGCATGGGAACAAAAGAAAGTTATTATTGTTCAATTGCTCAGTCATATCCAACTTTTGAGACCCCCATGGACTGCAGGCTAGCCTGTCCTTCACCATCTCCTGGAGTTTGCTCAAACTCTTATATATTGAATCATTGATGCCATCCACCCATCTCATCCTCTGTCATTCCCTTCTCCTGCCTTCAGTCTTTCCCAGCATCAGGGTCTTTTCCAATGAGTCGGCTCTTTGCATCAGGTGGCCAAAGTATTGGAGCTTCAGCTTCAGCATCAATCCCTTCAATGAATATTCAGGACTGATTTCCTTTAGGATTGACTGGNATTAATAGAGTTTTGGTCATCCCACTCAAAATGCAGAGTGTGTTTGTCCATAATCTCTTGTTCAAAATACACAGGCAGTGTGCAGCACACAAGATGCCTGGCAGAGCCTCTTCTTCTCCTCTCTCTTCCTCTTTTTCCTTTTCTCAGCAGCGAAAAGGCTCATAAGCCTGTTGGTCTCTTAGACTCTTGCACACACTGTATGATAGTTGAAGTTGGAGCAGCAGGACATGCTTGGTTCCGTTTTCCAGGCCGTGTCACTTCTGCA
Source organism: Neotragus moschatus (assembly GCA_006410615.1). NCBI lineage: Eukaryota > Metazoa > Chordata > Mammalia > Artiodactyla > Bovidae > Neotragus > Neotragus moschatus. Next base: position 1,526,787 of record SJYA01000778.1, on the reverse strand, counting down.
TATGTTGCGGAGTTGCTCTTCATTGTGTCAAATGTAGCTTGACCAATTTCCTCCAGGACGCAATTTGAGTCAGCAGAGTGATTTCAGAGTTGAGTGCCTACTCTAGCTAACAGTCTATGTGAATTTTAACTGAGTTTTCCAACACAAGGGGAAAGATGCAATAGGCCAAATGTAAGTAAAATCTTCAGCTCAGTGAAGTGGTCGTCCCTTTGCAAATAGTCGTATTAAGTAAGCATATCACTGAAAATAATGTTCCTCCAAGGGCTGCCATGTGAGAGGAGATCGTTTTAGAAGCCAATGAATTGATTTTATTGCTTTTTCTCTGATAAGGACATTGATTTGCCTTTTCTTTAGACAACTGAATATAATTTGTTAATTTTCCCCATCAAGATTTTTATTCGGTCTGTCTTTACATATACACACAGACACAGACACACACCAACACACACATACACACACACACACACACACAGTATGTGTATGTGTAATCTTGCAATTAAATCACTTTTACCTATCCTCTAATATTTTATTCCAGGGTGAATAGTTTTCTAAATTAGAAGTTTGAAGTTTTCCCCATAGGTAACAGATTCTGGAAGGATTTCAAAGCCATGCATGTTAAACCTCAGATGTAGAAATAAGTTTGAACTCCGAAAAACTCACAAATGTGATAGAATCATAAAAATCTCTGATGTGGACCCAAGAATAGTCTTGGGCTCAAAGGCACTTAAGTTTTAAGTATTCACAGAGGAAAGAGGTATTAGTTTCTCTGAATGATTCCTATCTTGCTGCATAACCTCACAGTTCTGATAGTATGCTTAAGTATGTATTTAGTTGCAAAGGAAACTCTCAACTTATACTTCAAACTCTCCACGCATGAGCACAGGAGAGTTCGGAAGAGACAATCATCAAGGTAATTAATTAATTTTCTTATATCTGGCTCTGTTCCCAAAATAATTTAGGATCGTAGCGTTCTTCAAGTAAAATGTCACTTCCCTCTTAGGGAACTTTGTGTTTTGCTTAATAATAGAGATGATTTCTCTTACAAGAGTTACCAATCATTGGATCAAAGTGACAGGACAACGTTTTTTAAAACTCAAAGAAATAGTAAAAAACTAATAATAAGTATAAAAACAGTAGCTGTCCCTATCATTAGAATTTTTCCATAAAATGTTTCTATCGTCAGCTCTAAGAGCAACAATTTCAAATAAGCTGTATATTAGAATTTCCTGAGCCTTTAAAAAAATACCTATATTTGAATCTCACTGTAGAGTAAGTGGGGTGCTAGTGGTAGCACCCTGGTGGTGCTAGTGGTAAGGAAGCCATCTGCCAGTGCAGGGGATATGAGACACAGGTCCGATCCCTGAGTCGGGAAGATCCCCCAAAGAAGGAAATGGCAACCCACTCCAGTATTCTTGCCAGGAACCTAGAAGCCTGGCAGGCCACAGTCCCTGGGGTCACACAGAACTGTACGCAACTGAAGCAACTTAGCACACAAGCACATAGAGCCATTGAAGTGACTCTGTAAGAGTAGTATCCAGTGAGTCAAGCCTGAGCATCATGGCCTCAGAGGGATATGTTTCTCATTTAGTAAGAGGGCTAATCACAAACAGGGACCAACAGAGTAATCGAAAGTACTTGACTCAGCTTCTAGTTAGAATCTTATATGGGTATTGTGTTTGAAAAACAAAAATAGAGAGGCCTTTGGGAGTTGTCTTTGGGAGGCTATAACAAGTGTTTTTATGGAGATTTTCTTAAAAGAACAACAATATTTAACACTCAGGACATCTCAGAAATTACCAAAGCATAGTTTAAGATAGAACACATAGGATAAAAAGTTCGTAGTGCCTAGTAGGTGATGGTATTAATTATTAATTACCACGTAGGTAAGTATATGCATTATATCTAACTCTGTATTTATTGAATTTATATCTCAATTAGTTTCTTAAATTTTCATTGGACTGTTAATGCTAAGACCTAGTTATATGAAAAAGAACAAAGGGGAAAGCATTTTATTTCAACTGTAGTTTTTGTTTTCAGATTAGGAAAAGGAGACTCCTGTATCTTTGGGGCAATTTGTGCTGATAACAGCAAGAACCAAACTTAAAAAAAAAAAAAACCAAGACACAGAAGGGAAGTAAAGCATTAGGATTATTGCAATAGACCAGATCTCTTTCCCCATCAGAGTTCATGTTTCTCTACAAGGCTCACCTTCCTCATCCTTAAAGGGTGCTGCTTTTGCTAGAGAGCTGATTCCTTTACATCCTAGCTTGCATCGCTGGATTTAAAGTCTTGTGCCAGTGAGATAATAAAAATTTGGGGTTGAAAGCCTTTCTTAATCACGTGAGTATTGAAACTATATTATTATTATTAGTCAAGTATACATTGGTAACAGAGATTCACTGGTATAAGAATTCAAACAAACCACATTTTTGTCCCTCTTAAAATACCATACACTGATATCAATGATACATCTCCTTACCACTTTCAAAGGCTTAGATCATAAAGTGTGATGGAATATCTTCAAACTTTTGCAAATCTGTGTTTAATTTTTTTCCATGAAAGTTAGTAGATGATAGATCAATTTAACTCATTCTCAGGCCCTCTGTTACACAAATTTTCTATTGTTTGTTTAAACAAACAATAAGTAAACTTATTTATTACAAAACATGCTAAACAAAGTCACCCATTCAGTAAAATATGAATAATGTAGTTATTTTAACAACTTTGAAAACTGGAATCAGATTGTCTGTTTTAGCAGAATTCATAATGTAGAAAATTAAGCTCATTTAGAATATGTTGGTTTAAGCAGTACAAGTTGTTTCTTTCCAAATGCTTATAGTATCCCTCTATTATTAACCACAGCCTGGCAATTGACATTCCTGTCAGATCAGAGTGCTGAGCGCTGTTCTATGTCTCCTTATGTGAGAATACATTCTAAAATCTACTTTTTAGGTTCCCAGAGAAGTGCTGAGCACTCTTTTGCAAGTAGCATCCTTCTCCCCTTGAGGACTTAATCTGTCATTTTTTTCCTAATTTAGTAAAATCCAGCTGCCTTATGGAATAAATTCAGTTACTCACTTATTCTTTCAATTGATTTTTTATCCTCTTACTTTATTTTCAAAACTGTATCAGGCATTAAGAACATATAAGATGAATAATAAGACATAGTTCTTGCCTTCAAGTTGTTACAATGTAGCAGAGGAGAAAGACCAAATCAGCCAGTTTGACATAGGCTGCTGCTGCTGCTGAGTCGCTTCAGTCATGTCTGACTCTGTGCGACCCTGTAGATGACACCCACCAGGCTCCCCCATCCCTGGGATTCTCCAGGCAAGAACACTGGAGTGGGTTGTCATTTCGTTCTCCAATGCATGAAAGTGGAAACTAAAAGTAAAGTCGCTCAGTCATGTCCAACTCTTAGTGACCCCATGGACTGCAGCTTACCAGGCTCCTCCATCCATGGGATTTTCCAGGCAAGAGTACTGGAGTGGGGTGCCATTGCCTTCTCCGACATAGTTCTTACCTTCAAGTTGTACAGTGTAGCAGAAGAGAAAGACCAAATCAGCCAACTTGACATAGGCAGGGTGCTCCTAATCAACAGGGTACTTCTTTGGAGCAAGGTGCTGCAAAGAAGACCATAATGGTCTTGGCTTCAAATGTCAATTTAAGGAAAAGATGAAAAGCAGGAAAGATAAAGTAGCCAATCAATAGGTTATCTTTCCAACTGATCCAATTTTTATCCAAAGTATATGCCCATATCATTGATACTTTCTTAAAAACTCTCACTATCATTTTCTCTTTCTTCTAAAAACAGTTCATTTCTGGGAATAGCCTATCTTCTTTAGGAAAGTTTTGCCTGCCATACTTTTTTAAATCACTCAAGGCATACAAATAAATTCGGATTCTGACACAGAAATCTGATATGAGTCACACAGGGAAAAAATAATCTTTTGCTTGTGGATTTTTAATAAAAATTAAAAATTAAAATCAAGCTATTGCTTTTGTCAAAATTCAGGTGAGTTTACAGCAATTAGAACATAGTTTGGAGTATTTTCTGACAGTTCATCCCAAGTGATTTCTAAAATCAGAACTGCTTTTAGAATGACGTTCCTATTCTCTACACAGCACTGAAATTGGTAGATATATCACCAATGACATAAAAAAAAAAAGCACACACAAAAACACTGAAATTGCATTTCCCAAGCAATCACCCTCAGTAAAGCCTTTTCTGCATTGAGGTCATTTAGGAGACTAGTGAACAGATTTATCTTCTTTTCATTTTTATTTACTTTACTTGCCTTTTCCCCTTCTTTCTTAAGACAGATATATATGCTTGATAACTAAAAGCTGAAAAAAGAACATTTTACTGAAAAGAAAGTTAAGTGCTTTTAATTTGGGGAATAATTTTTAGTAGTATTAATCTATAAAGAGAATTAGTCATAAGAGGAAATTTTATGTCTTCTCAGTTCTTTTGAAAATTCTATGCAGAACCATAATCACTGGGAAAAGCATGAAATTAGAATTAATCTAACCAGCATACTTATATAACTTTTTATTAGTATTGAAAATAATAAAATCAGCAGACCCAAAGTAAATGGATATACAGTGCTGTTTTTTATTATTATTTCCAAAGGCCGAGAAAACTAAAATTTCGTGCATGGTACTGTAAAACTTAAATGATGCACAATAGTTTGAAACATGAGCTTTTCTTATATAACTTGGCCTTTTCAGGTCTATATATTTGTTTAGAAATCTGTATCTTTTGGTTTATATTGCTTTACAATGATCAAGTTTGTGTTTGAATTTAGTAATGAGATAGTGTTTTGAATTTGTCAAAATGAATGTCTAAAACAAAAAGAGATTTAGTTCTGTTTTATTTGAAACTTCCTTTCCGCTGGCTATTTGGAAATTACATAAACTCCACCTAGGTATTCTGTTTGAGACATGTGGCATTACCCATGATCACCCAATCTGTATTTCCCTTAAGTCAGGTATGATCAGATATGTATAGAGAGCCCTTAGGTACTGGCTTGTGAGGAGTTCATTTGTATGATGGATTGGGGAGAACTGGGGGAAATAATCCATCCTATGGGAGGAATAGAGGAACTTGATAGAGTAAGCTATATATAGCACCACAAGAATGGAGTGCATAGGAACAGAAAGGATGCCTGAAGCAGGATGCTGGATCAGCCTGAGAAAAGCAGAATTGAAAACATTTTAAACAGTCATTAGCAGGAGGCAAAACCAGCAGTTCTAGAAATTCTAGGCTAATGAGAATCCTCAGTGTCTTTCCAGTATTTTCCTAGCAGGTTCATGAACATATGGTCGATGTCTGTTGAAAGTCAGGGACAAAATAGAAAGAAATGGAAAAGGCAGATGCCACTTGGTAAGAGAGAGAACCAAGTTCATGTGCAATTGTGAGACTCATTGGTCACTTCCCAGTAATAGTGTCTGTGTGGTAGAGGGTGGGGGATAATAAGGCAATTTTTTAAGAATAAGAAGTGTCAAAATGTCTCAGCATCCTTTTTTTCTGGAGATGCCTTGGGGAAGACAGATGAGTAAGAAAAGAATGATAGTGACAAGGTTACATGTAAAACAGGTACAGGAAAAGAACCACACTCAACAATAACAAAATTAAACCCAAATGTAAATTATAAAGGAGGAAAGTGTAGTTAAATTAAGTTCCTTTCATTCATTTCTCATTTGTAGTATTTATAAAAGTATTGTCTTTTGAATGAGCTCATGAAGTCAGCAGAATTAACAGGATAAGTGGTATCATCTCAGTGCCTCACTAGGTATTCAACTGAGTTCCTCTAAACAATTTTCTTTTGTTTATTGTATTTGGAATATTTTTTTCTAGTTTCTTTTCAGCTTTGACCTCTTCCCCAAACGGTAGACCAATAGACCACTTGACTTCTGGACACTGCCACTGAGTATCTTATAGGTGTCTCATACTTGACATCAGAACTTGTTTTATGACCTTACTATTGTCCCCCAAATTGCTCTGCCTCCTATATTTTGTGGTGGTTGTTAATGATGTCACTATCTGTTCAGATTCGATTTTTGTTTCTTCCATACTGTTGGTTCTTATATCCAATATATTGACATCAATACCAACACTAATTTTTCAAATCTTACTCCCAAATTCCTATCATTGGCCTCATCATGCCTTGCATAGACTTATACAGTAACTTTTTAATATAAGACTCTCCCCAGTCTAATCATTAATCTTCTTACATTATGGCTACGGTCATCTTCTTAAGGACCAATTTGATCTCACCATTCACCAGCTCCAGAATCTCTGTTGGCCCCATTGCATAAAGTTGCATAAAGTCCAGTCTTGGAAGTGTTGGAAATAAAGCCCTCAGCAAGTCCCTCAGCCCCATCCCTGCCACTCAGTTTCAACCACACTGAATTTCTCACCCTTCCGTGCACCAGCCTGGACCATTCACACCTATTTATGCTCTTTGACAGTTGCTTCAGTTGACAGAATATTAACGCTCTTAGTCGTCTTTTCAACAGAGAACAAAGATCACCTTCTCTGGGAAGCCTTTGTAAATGCTCTCAGGCAGGATACTCTGTCCTTTGGCATTTTACTTCCTACCTGCCACATAGCACTTACCACATTTGATGATTTTTCTATCCTGGTGTCTGAGTCCCATTAGACTGTGAGATCCTGTAGGAGAGAGAAGTATCAAACCTTTGTGTTCCCAGAGCCTCACAGGGAGCCTACACAATATCTGCAAAGTAAGTGTTGGCTAAACAAATGAACAAAGAAGCAAAGCACAGTGAAATGACTTAAGTCAGAGGAAGGACACAGAGAGGTTTCAGAAAGCAGAACAGTGGAGGCAGGATCTAGGTAAATGCAGAGTAGAACATGCTAAGGGTCAGAGCTGTTTTTAGAAAGTAAAAGTGTCACTTTTCCACAAATGCTCAGGAAATGATTGAGCACTTACGAGCAGCTGGCTGAGGGATTTGTACATGAGGTAAGGGGTGGCTATCCTAAATGACCTCTAATTCAATTCAGAAGTTGTGTTATTCTTCCTTAGTAACAATGCCTCAGATCGTCTGATGATTTCTAGTGATGAGTAATAGCTGAATTTTAACCCTGGTTCTGGAAGCTTATTTCTCATAAATAATTGAGGATGTACTCAGTTGGAACTCAGCAGAGCCAGGGAGAACAGTATATTAAGCAAACACAAATGACAAACTGTAATTTTTAGAAGATTGTACGTAAAAACCGAAGTATCACGTTTTTAACATTGCAGGAGTGGGGTTTGCCTTTAGTGCTCTCAGAGCAGGGAGCGACTTCCTCCCTCTCCTGCCTTGTAGGGATCAGCATTAAGGGACATTGTCTGGCCTGCATTTGGATTGAGTCCAGCCCTGTCTGCTGGTGGTAAATTGTAGCTCTAATATCTCTGTGGGTTTTATAAAACATAAATAATTACAATGCATTGTTTTTATATAGCATCTTTCTCTATGGAGTCTAAAGTGCTGCACGGATGTGTTATCTCATTAAATCTCACAGCACACTGGGGACACTGGGAGAAAGCAGGTGATATTATATCCCCTTTGAACCCAGAGCTGAAAAGGAATTGCTTCAACCAAAAGTAAATAAAAGCATGATTATATAAAAGCAAGATTTGTAAGACAATATAAGGTTAGAGTTTAAAGAAAGAAATTGACTATTATAATTAAAGAGATNTTGTTTTTATATAGCATCTTTCTCTATGGAGTCTAAAGTGCTGCACGGATGTGTTATCTCATTAAATCTCATAGCACACTGGGGACACTGGGAGAAAGCAGGTGATATTATATCCCCTTTGAACTCAGAGCTGAAAAGGAATTGCTTCAACCAAAAGTAAATAAAAGCATGATTGAATAAAAGCAAGATTTGTAAGACAATATAAGGTTAGAGTTTAAAGACAGAAATTGACTATTATAATTGAAGATAGNACTGGGAGAAAGCAGGTGATATTATATCCCCTTTGAACCCAGAGCTGAAAAGGAATTGCTTCAACCAAAAGTAAATAAAAGCATGATTATATAAAAGCAAGATTTGTAAGACAATATAAGGTTAGAGTTTAAAGAAAGAAATTGACTATTATAATTAAAGAGATTTTTTTAAAAAAAGGAATTGCTCTGAAAAATGTGTGTCTAGAGTGTGCTTATAAATATTTTAGCTATGAAATTAAAATAAAATGTGATAACTTTAGAAATTTGAAAAACAAGGGCTTTTTAAACAATCTAATTTTACCACAATAACAGAACAAATTTGGTATATTATCTCCATATTGCTAGTTTTTAATTTGGATTTTTATTTACTGTATATAGGCAAGATTATACTTATAGTGTATATTCAATTTTATAAATTATGTATTTTTAACTTAACAATATGTCATAAAGTTTGCATAATTATTCTGAGAAGCTTATACAATTTTCCATGGAATGATATGCCATAATTAGTTTTACTTTTCTATCTAAGTTTGTTTCTTTTTTTTTTTTCATTAGATTGAGTAATAACAAATTGAAACTATGCACAAGGGTTTTTTATTTTATTTCCTTAGTAGAAAGATTTCCACATGCAGAATTATTGCATTAATATGGGTGTATAAGTATGTTATAACAAGTCTATATAAACATACTCCAAAATTAGCATGTAAGTCAGAAAAAGAAATAGTAAGAAAATAAATCTGTCTAAAGACTTACTATGTTTATAGATTGGCAAAGCAGCCACTTTAAAAGCGAAAAATCAATTTTTTGTCAACGCTCAAACAAGTGGTTTGATTTTATTTTCCATCATGTCTTTATTTAATTTAATTACTTTGATAGTGTGAAACCAGATAGAAAAGAGAAAGTTGACTCATAGAAAACACAAATTTGTACCAGATGGGGGAAAATAGATTTACTTGGATAGAACAGATAATTTTTCCGCCCTTTTAATTTACATGGCCAAATGTTCTCTGGAAATAATTAGGTGTGTATGTGAATATCAATACCTAACGTCCCATTTCAGGGAGGTAAATAAGATTGTGGTTTTTTTTTTATTAATTATAGAGGCATTGGGGGAAATGATATGCATATAACTGTTTTTAGTGGTGAGTTTTTATAGGGTTATCTGATTTATGCCATAGTCATTTACCAAAGTCATTACTTCGACTCAAGGATAAAAAATATTGGCTTTGGTTAAGGTAAACATTAAAAAGTGTTGAAATGTGATGTAAATACTGGCCAAGGAAACTGCCAGGCTGATGTTACTCTAAATGACCATCAATCTAAATGATAACTTGAGTATGAAGTCAATACTAGCTTAAATATAGGTAAGGCATATAGTGTTAAGCATGGACTTGGGAATCCTGAGGTTTTAATCACTTTTCTCAGTATTCTTATGGATCGTAACTCATATGCCCATGTTTAACTGTTCTGTAGTTGAAAGCAATGTTGCAAACTGACTTAGGTTTATGTAGGACACCAAAAACATTTCTACTAGCTCACAGAAATTTTGCAAATTATTCATATTTTTATAGCTTTAGCAATAGTGTTCAAATAATATGCATTGAACATTGTAGCAGCTCTATAGGTTGCATTTTTTATTTTACTGCATATTCTAGTAAGAGGATCTATCTTGAGGAAAAAAAGAACTTAAGTCAAAATGTTATAAGAAGAGAGGATCTGGTGAAGTGACCAAGATGGCAGAGTAGGAAGACCCTGAGCTCACTTCCTGCCCTGGACACACCAAAATTCACAACTGTTCAAAGAGCAGCTATCTCTGAGAGTAACCTGGAGAGAAGGAGAAAAGAACTTCTACAGCTAAAGACAGAAAGAAGGAACCACAGTGAGATAGGAGGCATGAAGACACAATACAGTCAAGACCCATCCCCCCAACCCTGTTAGGTAACACATAAATGAACATTATAACAATTGCAGAGGTTCTTTCTAAGAACTGAGGGGTCCAAGATCCACATCAGGTTCCCAATCCCATGGGTCCTACATGGGGAAGGCTGAACACCTAGAATATTTGGCTCTAAAGACTAGTGGGGCTTACTTTCAGGAGAACCAGGGGGCTATGAAAAATACAGACTGTATTAAAGGGCTCATACAAAATCTCAATGCTCTATGACCCCAGGTAGATGCAGTGATTTGAAAGCAAGCTGGGTAATACACACTCATTGATCTCGGAAAGCCGTTTGGATAAGGAGGAAGCAATTCAAACACTCTGGGACATAGAAACTCACAGGAGCCATTTTCGGGAGCTCATCCTACTACAAGGACACTGGTGCCATTAAGCAGCATTTTGGAATCTGCCTTCTAGCTTACTAGCTCCAGGAGCTGGCTCTGCCTACCAGTACCAGTCCTAGGACACTTCAGGTCTAACAGCTAGCTGTGCAGGGACATAGCCCCACCCATAAGCAAGCCAGCTGTCTTAAGACTCCCCAAGCCTCCAGTTGTTATAGGACCAGGTCTTACCCACCAGAGAGCCCAGCCCCAGCCCTATCCACCTGCCAGCCAACAGGATCCAGGAGCTCCAGGATCCTNTCTAACAGCTAGCTGTGCAGGGACATAGCCCCACCCATAAGCAAGCCAGCTGTCTTAAGACTCCCCAAGCCTCCAGTTGTTATAGGACCAGGTCTTACCCACCAGAGAGCCCAGCCCCAGCCCTATCCACCTGCCAGCCAACAGGATCCAGGAGCCCCAGGATCCTGCAATCAGAGACCCTGGAACACAGCTCTGCCCACCAGTCAGCTGGCACTAACCATAGAACTCCCTGGGCCCTAAAACTACTTACCAGAAGGCATAAGCCACCTCTGAAACCTCTTTGCCCTATAGCCAGAGACCCTAGGACCCAGATCTGCCCACCAGTGGGCCAGTATTAGCCCCAGCAGTAAGCCTCAGCCACCAGCCCCAAGACTAGTGAAGCCCTACAGCCAGCCATGTCAACACATAGCCCATCCTCCAGCAGGTTGGTGCTACCAGGGATGCTGGTGCTACCAGGGATGCTGGTGCTACCAGGGATGCTGGTGCTACCAGGGCCTCAGCCCCACCCACTAGCAGGTTAACACCAATTCTGGAACATCCTGGATCTCTTAGAAAGTCATGTCAAGATCTGGCTTTACCAGCAGATCATCAACAGCTCTGTCATGTTGGACCCCTCCCCTTTCCCCACCCACCCCCTGTCCAATAGCAGGCAGACACTAACCATGCAACCCTTCTCCAACCATGGTCTTAGGACCTCACAACTAGCAGCCATTCTAGGACCCACCTCCACCCATGAGTGGGTCAGTACTTGCCTTAGGACCCCCCAGCACTCCATAACCAGTTGCCTTTGGGCCAGCCCTGGGACCAGGATGCCCTTGACAGTGTAGCCAGCTGCACCAGAACATATTCCTGCCCACCAGCAGCTGGCAGCCTCCACACAAGGCAAGGTCAGATAGTTAACAGACGAGTGGCCAGCTTTCCTACCACACTGCCCACAGTAGTCAACCCACCACAACGGAAGGACCCATGTAACCCACATAGGAGGACCCCTAAAACATATAGCTCTGAGGACAAAGAGGAGTGCCCTGCTGGGCCCCATAGGACATTTCCTATATAAGGTCATTTCTTCAGATCAGGATATGAAACTAACCTAGCAAATACAAAGAAATAAAAGCAGTGAATTAAGTAAAATGAGGTGACAGAAAAAAGTATGTTCCAAATGAAGGAGTAAGATAAAACCCCAGAAGAAGAATTAAGCAAAATGGAGACAAGCAAAATATTTGAAAGATAGTTTAAGGTTATGATCATAAAGGTGCTCAAAGAATTCAAAGAAGAATGAATGAACAGAGTAAGAAGTTAGAAGTTTTTAACAGAATTAGAAAGATGTGAAAAAGAATCAAACAGAGCTGAAGAATAATATAACTAGAAAAAAAAAAAAGAAATCAAGATTAAATGATACAGAGGAATAGATCAGTGAACAGAAAAAGTAGTGGAAATTACTCAAGCAGAATAACCAAAAAAAAAAAAAAGAGAGAGAGAGAGAGAGTAGACATCAACTGCAAGAAAAGAACTGCAAAAATACACACATGGAGGCTAAACAGTGTGCTCTAAACAACAAATGGGTCACTGAAGAAATTAAAGGGGAAATTTTTAAATACCTGGAAACAAATGACACGAAAACAAAATGATCCAAAATCTCTGGGATACATCAAAATCAGTTCTAAGAGGGAAGATTATAGTGATACAAACCTGCCTCAGGAAACAAGAAAAATCTCAAACAACTTAACCTAACACCTAATGACCTAGACAGAAAGAACAAATACAACCCAAAGTTAGTAGATGGAATGGAAATCATAAAGATCAAAGGAGAAATGAATGAAATGGCTATTGAAAAGCAATACATGATTAATGAAACTAAAAGATGGTTCTTTGAAAAGATATACAAAAATGTCTCTAGCCAGAGAAAAAAAGAGAAAGTGCGTGAAATCAGTAATGTCAGGAATGAAAGGGAAGTTACAACTGAAACCACAGAAATACAAAGAATAGCAAGAGATTATTATAAGCAATTATACATCAATAAAATGAACAACCTAGAAGAATTGGACAAATACCTAGAAATGTACACTCTCCCAAGACTAGAAAAAGAAAGGAATCAAAAGTATGAACAGACTAATTGCCAATAACAAAATTGAATTATTCATTAAAAAAAAAAAACCCTCCCAACAAACATAAGTCCAGGATCAGACATTTACAGGTTAATTCCAGCAAACATTTAGAGAAGAATCAACATCTGTCCTTCTCAAACTATTCCAGAAAATTGTAGAGGAAGGAGTACACCCAAACTCATTCTACAAAACCATCATCACCCTAATAGTAAAACCAGACAAAGATATCACAAAAAAAGAAAACTATGGACCAATAACACTGATGAACATAGAGGCAAAAATTCTCAACAAAATATTAGCAAACCAAATCTAACAATTAAGAGGTTCATACACTGTGATCAAGAGGGATCACAGAGATGCAAGGATGTTTCAATATCAACAAATCAATCAGTGTGATACACTACATTAACAAATTAAAGAGTACAAATCATATGATCATTTCAATAGATGCAGAAAAACATCTGAAAATTTACAATATTTATTTATGATAAAAACCTCTCACAAAGTGAGTATAAAGGGAACATACCTTAACATAATAAAATCCATATATGACTAGCTTAAAGCTAACATCATAGTCAATGGCAAAAAGCTAAAAGAAGTTTTTCAAGAGAAAGAAAAGGCTAAAAATGCCAATTATTGCCAGTTTTTATCTAACATAGTATTGGAAGTCCTAGCCACAAAAATGAGACAAGAAAAATATAAGTAATAAAAATTGGAAAAGAAATAAAAGTGTCACTGTTTGAAGATAACATACTATATAAATAGAAAATCCTAAAGACACCAGTAAAAAACTACTAGAACTCACCAATGAATTTAATAAAATTGCAGGATATAAAATTAATATACTGAAATATGTGGTGTTTCTATACACTAAATTGTCAGAAAGAAAAAAAGTCAAGAAAGTCCCACTCACAATTGCATCAAAAAATAATAAAATATCTGGGAATAAAACTAAGGAAGGAAGTAAAAGACCTGTACTTGGAAAACTGTAAGATAACCAATGAAAAGTATTAAAGGTAACACAAACAGATGGAAAGATGCACTGTACTTCTAGACTGGGAGAACTGATATTGTTAAAATTATCATAATACCCAAGACAATCTTCTGATCTAATGCAATCCCTATCAAAATACCAAAGAATTTTTCACAGAACCAGAACAAATAATTTTAAGACAAAACAATCTTGAGAAAGAAAAACAGGTTGAAAGAAGAGCAATTTCAAACTATAGTGGAAGTTGATTTCAAATAATAGGACAAAACTATGGTAATGGAAACAGTATGGTACTGGCAGGAAAACAGACATACAGGTCAGTGAAGTGACAGCCCAGAAATTAATTCACACTTCAGTCAGTTCAGTTCAGTCGCTCAGTCGTGTCTGACTCTGCAACCCCATGAATCGCAGCACACCAGGCCTCNAGCCTGCCAAATTCCTCTGTCCATGGAATTCTCCAGGCAAGACTACTGGAGTGGGTAACCATTCCCTTCTCCAGAGGATCTTTGCAACCCAGGGAATAAGCCTGGGTCTCCCACATTGTAGGCAGATTCTCTACCATCTGAGCCACTAGGGAAAAGTCAACACTAGTGGGCACCAAATCACCCCCAAATTAATCCTGTTTTCTAGTGCAATGATACAGGAGTCTGCCATCAGAGTATGATGAAAATATTCTCAGGTGAGAAAACTGAAGTGCAAAGAAGTTGGGGAGAGACTATTCATTACTACAAGTATTCTAAGTTTAGAGCCAAATCTACGACTTGGCAGTAAAAATTCTAAGATGGCCATAAACCATCTAGGGGCTTCCCAGGTGGCTCGGGGGTAAAGAACCTGCTTGCAATGCAGGAGACACCAGAGATATGGGTTCGATTCCTGGGTTGGGAAGATCCCCCTACAGGAGGGCATGGCAACCCACTCCAGTCTTCTTGCCTGATGAATCCCATGGACAGAGGAGCCTAGCGGGCCACAGTCCATAGGTGGCAAAGAGTTATACATGACCTAAGTGACTGAGAACAGCACAGCACAAACCATCTAGAGTTAAACATGCACCTCAGCCTGCATATTTTGTGGCTTTGTCAATGACTTGCAGGGTAGACACAGACCCACTGCCGTTCTTTGCCTTTGCAATGGAAATGAGACAGGATCCCGCCCTCGTGTGCTGCAAATACCAAGATAATTCTAAGAAAATATTTATTTCAGGATGAGCTACAACATACCGCTAACAGGAAAGTTTTAATTACAGATGTAAGTTAACATCCAAGGGAAATGCACATTGACATGACAATTGGCTTTTAGGGGGGAAGACAGTTGGAATGTTAATGCATAATGAAAAAAGTAATGAACAAGCTTGATACAGTGTAAAAAAAAATCTCGAGTCAGACTGGGAACCAACCCTTTTGATTCTCTGTGCAGCACTGGGCAAGCTACTTGACTGTTCTCTGAGCCTCAGTTTATTCCCTTATAAAATGAGATAATTTTTCCTTGCCACATGTATTTGCATGTGGTTTACTGTGGATCAAGTGCTTGATACAGAGCAAGTTTATGATAAATTTTGGTTTGTTTTGTTTGCATATAGTATGAAAATGCAACCTTCTTAACAGGATTTTTTTTTCTCTTCAATAGAATTCTTAATAAGGGGGATGCAGTGAAACACAGTGATACTGATTTAATTTCATCTAATCTTTTCTCTACCAGTTGTCTGTTGGGTTATAATATGGGAGGAGTCTTGTGACATCACTGACCCTCATTGTCTATATCTGCAGAAGGAAGAGCCTAGTTTCTTTATTTCTTAATGCCATTTGATATTCTTTGAGAATAAATGCATTATATATAGTTGGTATTTAATATGTGTTGAATTAATTGAATTGTATGGTATAATTCAATTAACAGATACAATTCTATGTGGAAGTAGCATGAGTTAGTAGGAACTTCTTATATAGACTTCACATTCAGTCTAAAAGTGCTGAGTGGATTCTATAAACCAAGCCGACTATAGTCACCTCGGGCTTTTCTGAATGCAACGTGTCAATATAAAGACAGGCAACTGCTAAGATGCGTGCAAGGCTTATTTACCCCAGCTTGGAAACTTGTTTTTCAAAAGGACCCTAAGGGTGGTAGAATCACTCTCCTAGGTTTCCAACAAGTAAAAAATGTATTTTCGGTTTTTCTTGGCCAATGACCTCTGAACTAAGAATAGGTTCAGAAAAGTCTTAGATTCACTGAGGTATAATTCTCCAACAACAAATGTAGTTTTTCTTTCCATCCCTCCAACCTGCCTCTATATATCTTGTTTTTCTAGTCTTTACTCTCTGACTTGAAGGTTGATAATTTTTCTCTAGAGCTCAGAGGATGAACACTCTTGACCTAAAAACTCATTGAAGAAAGGCCTGGGATTTCTGGTAGTTCAAATCCATTGCTCTAAAAGGTTTACTTTCTGTTCATGTTATCACCAGACAGTGATAACTAGGGGTCAGAGGCAGACACTCTGACTGTCTTCTCTGAGAAAGATGAAAACAGAAGGAAATCACATTAGTAGGGCAGCAAGGATCCAGCCTACTGTTTCTAAAGCTCCATGGCACTCTAGATACAGTGAACTTAGCCTAGCATTGTTTTGTTTTGTTTCAGAAAAGCAGCCCTCTTGACTTCACAAAGAGTGATGGTCAGAATATTTAACTACTGATACAGTGACGGTATTGATCAACCAGAGTAGACAGGAGCTGTAAACAGCCAATGCATCCATGCTGGTGCACACATCAGCCATTGCAGAAGCTGTTGAAAATATAAAAAGGAAATTTCAGGTCTCACTCAGAGTCCCCCACTCAGTCAACATTGACTTTATTTTATACTAACAATAATGTATTTGAAATTAAAAGACTAGTAGTCTCTCTCCAGCCTCTCTCCTGCCTCTTTACTCTGTTCCTACTAAG
Source organism: Neotragus moschatus (assembly GCA_006410615.1). NCBI lineage: Eukaryota > Metazoa > Chordata > Mammalia > Artiodactyla > Bovidae > Neotragus > Neotragus moschatus. The sequence goes on along the minus strand of SJYA01000778.1, from coordinate 1,510,231 downwards.
AGCAAACCTCCTCACAAGGGATCTACAGTTATTGTCTCTACTTGTCACTTGCCATTTTCTCTTGAACCAGGCAGTCAGGCTTTTGTCTCCAATTTTAGCTTCCTCTGGAGCTTGGTGATCTTATCCAGAGCAACAGTCCTGACATTGCTGAATCCTATGGTTAACTTTCAATCTTCTCACTCAGACTTGCAGCTGCATTCAGTAAAGCTGACCACTTCTTTCTTCTTGAAACACTTTTTTCACCTGGCTTCTAAGATGAACTTTCTTTTGTTCTTCTTATAACATATATCATTCTTGTTCTGTTTTCCTTACTGGCTTCTCCTCTTCCAAATTCTAAATGTCAGTGTGCCTCAGTGTTCAGTCCCTGGTTATCTTCTCTTGGCTTTCTATACTCCCTTTCCAGATGATTTTATCCAGCTCTGTGGCTTTATATCATTGTGACTCCCACACCTACATCTCCAGTCTTTTTATTTATTTTGGCCATGCCACATGGCATTTGGGATCTTAGTTCACTAACCAGGGATAGGACTCAGGAGGCGGAAGCTTGGAGTCTTAACCCCTGAACTGCCAGGGAAGTACCTACATCTCCAGTCCTGGTTCCTCCCCTAAGTTTGCCAACTGCCTACACAATACCTCTACTCAATGTTTAGTAGCATATTCTGAATAGATCTCTAGATTTCTTATCTACATCCCTCTCTTCTACAAGTTGATTGGTTTCCCAAACTGTACCTTCTCAGTAAATGATACTGTCATTTACCAGTTGCTGGAGCAAATGGTAAATTCAGAAGCTCAGTTGGTGCTACTTCAAGCTACATCTTTATCTGAACACCTGATCAGCATTGTTGAACCACCACCAATGGTGGTTCAAATTATGACAGTCATCTTGTGTCCTGTCCTTAGTTGCTCAGTTGTGTCCAACTTTGCGACCCCATGGGTTGAAGTCTGCCAAGCTCCTCTGTCCGTGGGGATTCTCCAAGCAAGAATACTGGAGTGGGTAGCCTTTCCCTTCTCCAGGGGATCTTCCCAATCCAGGGATTGAACCCAGGTCTCCCACATTGCAACTGGCCTTTATTCCTCCTGCAGCCAACCTACCACTTTCCACATCATTCACCCTCCTATATTGCCCCTTATATTCTTGCCGTTTCTTGAACATTTCTGGTTCATTTCCTCCTCAGGGCCATTGCATTAGCTCCTCCTTCTAGCTGATGTCCTCCTTCAGAGGTGTGCAGAGCTTGTTCTTTCATATGAGTCAGTACTCCATACAAAGGTCACCCTCAAAGAAGCTTTCTTTTGACTAAACTAGTGCCCACCCCTAACTCACCATGCTCCATCCCCTTACCCTGCTTTATTTTTCTTGGAGCATTTATCTCTATTTGACTTCATACTGTATTTCTATTTGCTGATCGACTGGTCTCTCTTCTGTTAGAATATATGCTCCGTGAGACACTGCTGACAAAAAATTATGAAAAAGGAACCTATTGCAAGAAACACTAGAGCCCTTTACCTCAACCACACATCTGATATTTAGGTCAACCTTATATCCTCTCTATGGTGTGTGAATATTTTTATATTGAATTACATTTATCCACTGATCTCCACTATCATTATTTTATTATTTTTTCACAGAGAAAAATGACTTCAATATGAAATTAAAATTTTACCAAGGACAATATCTACTGTTTTGACAGTATGCAATTAATTTTCCTATATAGCTTATAGAAGAAATTAGTCATTCAGACAATTGTATGTGACCATTCCTGGCAGCATGCATAGAGCCGGAACAGATAACTGGAGCAGTGACATTTTATACCAAATGTGCAAATACAATAAAGCACAAAATAAGCAAGGGTGTTACTTTTGAACTGCAGCCAGTGTCTGAAAAATAACATGAAAATGTGATGTTCAAAAACTTTCTTCCACCAGACTTCACATTTTCCTCTTTAGGAAAAGAGTTACTAGGTGCTCTCAACTTTAAAAATATCAACTTATATAGCTAATATCCATTCATCTTAAGTGCAAAATAAGTCAAGTTGTTATTTGATGATGGATGGGAGATTTTATCCAAAAGGGTCTATCATTGAGTTATGACACCAAGTTTCTTTCATCTTTGTATTAGCTTTAGTTTTCAGCAACTTGTCCTAGTCAGTGGTTTGCCTGCACTCTACCCCGTCACCTCCACACACACATAGGAGTCTGTAAAATGTCAAGCACTCTTTCGGTGCATATTGGTGAACTGTACTGCCCTGGTGAGGGATATTGATTTCCCATTATTCCTAGAGGCCACATGACGCATTTCTGTTAGCTGTAAACACTTACAAGAATGACTTTTATTTTGTCCTTTACTGCATCTGTCTGCCAGGACAGGACATGTGTAAATGAGGCCTCATGCTTTTCATCAGACATTCTTCCACCTTTGTGCTTAAAGGAATGATGCCTTCAAGCTGTCTAGATATTACCTTAAAAAACCCACTGCTGTGGTACCAGAAACTCATGGTACCAGACTACTCGTGGTAGTCTCTTAAAAGTAACAAACTACACTCACTTCTCAAATCTACTTTGGGCTTGACTTATTTGCTTTCTCTATGGGGACTAAACTGTTACTTAAATCTCACTGATGTACATTGGCTTCAGAGTTAGCCAGGGAAATTCCTATTGGCCTTTGCAAGTGAAAAGGATTACTGATGAAGCAAATACATTAAACCACACTACAAAATATGCCTTTAGGATGAATTAGATTGTTTGAACAACAATTCTGAGAGTTCATCTGTATCTTAGAAAGCATAAAAATCTTGAGTCAACTTCTTTCAACGTTTTATGTAAGGATTTACAGTTTGACCTCGATTTGTCTTAGTGATGAATGAGATCTGCTCTCTTCTACTCATTGAAGAAAGCCTATTTCAATCAGAAAGACAAGATTTTTCCCCAAAGCTTTTAAATCTTTTAAATACCATAAGTGACTCCTGAGAGAGAACTCTAAAAGAGTATGGAATTCATTTGCCCAGAGCGGGAAAAAACAATAATGAATGTTAGGAGAAATGAGAGTATAACTTATAAGAATAATTGTCAAAAGATACCTATAAGAATTAACCTGCTGATCTTTCTCTTTTGTACATCCTTCATGTTTATTGCTGGGCATCTCTGATATCCGTTGTTGCCTTGATCACCTTCCTAGTGTCACCCATTGTGGGAAATGATCTAAAAATTTTTAATCACATGTTTTACATTCTCTTTTCTTGTTCTCTAACTTGGTTGACCGTGTCTCATAAGCTCCTTTACACTTTTATGGGAATTAAAAGGGTATCTTGGATCATCACAATGAGCATTTTTACTAATTCCCCAAATATTAACTGCCTCATCTAACAGTATTTAAATTTGACCACTTTCTTCCTCCCATTATATACTGTTTCCTTTCCTCTGTGATCTTTGGCAAATGACTTAATCTTTGGGTTAAAGGAATGATCTTTCAAGCTGTCTAGATGTAATAAAACTTATCTTAAAAAACCCACTGCTATCATGCCAGAGCCTGATGGTAAAATTTCTTAAAAGTAATTACTGTCTGTGTAATTGCAATACACCTTGTTATAGGGAAAGAAACATTTTTTTCATTATAATGAATCTCAGTTTGATGTGTAATATTATTTATACAACTACATATTTATTGCTCTAACTAAATTCCATTTACATGAAACCCAAAAGTAATTGTATATCTTTAACTTTCAAAGAGCACCATTCGTCAATTCATCAAGTGTATGAGTTCTTAGTATATACTACAGGTATGGAAAAATGTATCAGTGAAAAAAACAGGAGAAAATTCTTTATGTTCTTTGGTGCTTACATTCCAATGGGAAAGGCAGGTAACAAACAAACAAATAAGCAACATCTACTGTACATCAGGGTTTCCAAAGATGTATTCAGCTAAGTAATACCATAGCAGTTTTTCCAATTAGGAGAAGCGTACTGTTGGTGAAAGAAATCAGGCACTTGAGATTCTTAACAAGAAGCAAAAATATCTTCCAAAGCATGAGTACAATTCTTTAGACCACCACTGTTCACTGTCATCTAAAATCTTGTTGCTAGGACACGGTAAACATAGAAAAACCAAGGATACTTTACAAGCTGGGGACATTTTGGGTAGGATAATGTTCTGATATTCATGGACCTCTCTTCAGTTCTGAAATGGGAAGAATGGAGATTAACAAAGGGAAAGAAAAAAATTTGTAAAGTTGAATTTTGAAATCATTTAAATCCTTATAATCTAAATGCCTATAAAGAGGAGATATGCAAATTATTACACTGAAAAATGGTATTTTTAATCAGTATTTAGGAATCTATTGTCAATTCTATTCTAAATTGTTATCTATACTTTTGGCAAACTATTATCTAAATTGTGTCTTAAATTTCTCAAAAACCAAGTGGCCAGTCTTTAGCTCCTAAAATATGATTTTTGTTCTGAAACCATGGTTTCATTTTTGCAGGGTAAAGTATTCACGGTTATTACATTTTTATCCCCTAATACTTCTCTAAATAGAAATGGGGGCCTGTTCATTTGATTTCGGAAATTGAATGCTAGTTGGGGAATTCAAAACTGTGTTGGTTTCAAGCTTGAGTTCCTCTGCACAGTACCAAGTATTTTTCCTGGACCCCAGGGCATGTATTTCAATGAGAAAATGTGAGGAAATGATGAATCCAGGATATCTTGAGACTATATATTGAACACCGTCCTGAAAGTCTATCCGGATGTGATCCATGAATAATAGAGCCACACTTGGATGGAATCACATTTGGACACATCAGTCCCAAATTACTCGTCCAAATGCAATTTGGACATAAGTGTTCAAATGTGATTTTTATAGCTATAAGCAAAAGTAAACCCTTGTATGTAAGAAATCTGAGTAGATATATACCATGACATTTCTTATTTGTTTTTATATGGGAAATTTACCCAACTGAATAAAAATTAGCTGTTTCTCATATATGAAGCAAGATACAAAGTTGGAAGTCTGTTCATTACCATAAGCTGATCATAACTAGAGTAGGGTGAGTGGCACAATGTACTTAAATCATTCTCACATCACTGAGCCACAAATGGGACAGACGGCTGAAGGCATTGCTGGATTTGAGAGGAGACGGTAGTAAGGAAGCTTTGAATTACTGAATACTGATAGCATTCCCTAAGGAATAGAGTAAATGAACATATTACAATGTAAAATCACAGGACCAACCTGTCTCTACCCCAGTCTAGGTAGCTGAATACATCTTGCTTCGTCAACGTTTTCATCTGATGTTCAAAATACAATTTTTTTAATGTATGCAGAAGGAAAGAACACCATGGCTCTCATAACATGTACATACAATCTGTGTGTGAAACTGCTATACATCCATAGTTTTGATGCCAAGAGAATCTCAGTAGCTGCTAGTAATCTCCTGTTGGTCAAATCTCCCTACTCAACAGTCTAATTGGAAATCAGCGACCTCTGGGACAGTTGATTAATGGAGAAGAAATTACAGTTGATCTTCTTGGTCAGATTAGGCTTGGATAAAATAGGAGAAACTTCTGGGGTTGGGGTGGGGAAATCATTTAAAGCCACTCATGGAACTGACTTTTGGTGAGAAATGAATATGCAATGACTATTATCAGTGGTTCTCAATAAGAACAGGTATAGTGTACATGCCCACTCAATTGCTGTCATGTCTGACTCTTTGTGACCCCTTGGCCTGTAGCCCACCAGGCTCCTCTGCCCATGAGATGATCCAGGCACGAATACTGGAGCAGGTTGCCATTTTCTCCTCCTGGGGATCTTCCCAACACAGGGATAGAACCCATGTCTCCTGTGTCTCCTGCATTAGCAAGTGGGTTCTTTACCACTCTACCACCCAGGAAGCTCCCAGAACATTATAGCAGGTACAGATAATTCTAGTAATGAGTCAAAAGCAGTTAAGGGTCATCAGTTTTCATAGTCAGAGGCAGCATGGCCCAGCAGAAAATATGTATTCTTTTGCCTGTGCTCTGCCATATGACAGTTACCTCATTTTGTCACAATTTAACCTCTCTGAGGCAAATTTTTCTTTTCTGTAAAATGACTTAATAATAGCAACATTGTGGGGGTTATTTTGTATGTAATTATAAGCATGTAGCTTAGGATGATGCTAGAACATTGCCAGTGCTTGAAAATATATGATCCAAGTGTCCTTGGGTTTCTTTGGCCTTTAGTTTCACATGTTGCTAGGTTACCAGCTCCTGCTCCATGGTAGCAGTGCCTCCCCCATCACAGTGAAAGTCTGCCACAGTTATTCCTGGAGGTCACTACAGTGTGAGATACACATTGCACAAGAAATTAGTTTGCTCCTGTTCTTCTGTCCTCCACTGAGGTCACTCACATGTCCCTTTGAGAGAAATGACCTTCCCTATGGTCCTGCTCCTGGTGCCCTCTAGGAGGACTCCGCTCTGACCAAAGTCCCATCAGAGACTTCAGGAGGCCAGCACTATGCAGTGGATGAGGGCAGGAGAAGATGACCTTCGTCCTTTTCCACTTGGACCCTGAAGCAGCTTTGTGTGTGATTCTCCTGAAAACAGATCTGTCTGCTTCCTCTGCTTCACTCTCAGGAACACTCTGACCTTGGAATGGTGCTGGGAAATCAGCCATGCTCATTGACTATTTCTCTGTCTCTTCCCTCTGTTTCCAGCAATGTGCTAGTTGCTGTCCAGGCATTATCTCACCTTCCCAAGAAGCCTGTGGGATTTGGAGATGAAGGTGGGGATTGAGAATATCATTCTTCTTCCTCTTTTATCTCCTATATTAAAAAAAAAAATACTTGAGGTATCACTACCCTCTGATGCCTCCATTAAGCTGAGCCCAAAATATACTGGAAGTGGTAGCAATGCTTATTATTACCATTCCATTCTAAGTCAAGGTCAAAATTTACACTGATTCAACATTGCGTCTGCAGAAATATACAGGGTAGGAATTGAACTAGGGGCCTCCCTGGTGAATCAGATATTTCAGAATCTGCCTGCAATGCAGGAAACCCAGGTTTGATTCCTATATTTGGAAGATGCTCTGGAAAAGGGAATGGCAACCAACTCTAGAATTCTTGCCTGGAGAATCCCATGGAGAGAGGAGCCTGGTGGGCTACAGTCCATGGGGTTGCAAAGAGTCAGGACACGACTGAGGAACCAAACTACAAAAATAAGAGTAGCAGAGAGAGGGTGGAGGCAGGGAGTTAAAAGACTAAGGAAAACAATTTTCAAAACCCAAATCTGGTGGTTTTATTTATTGTTTGTTTGGTTGTGCTGGGCCTTCCTTGTTGCACGGGCTTTTCTCTAGTTGTGGCAACCAGGGGCTACTCTGTAGTTGAGGTGTGTGGGCTTCTCATTGCAGTGACTTCTCTTGTTGTGGAGCAGGACTGTGGGTGTACAGGCTTCAGAAGTTGCCGCTCCTGGGCTCTGAAGCACAGGCTCAATAGCTATGGTGCATAGGCTTAGTTGCTCTGAGGCATGTGGGATCTTCCCAGACCAGGGATCGAACCCATGTCTCCTGCACTGGCAAGCAGATTCTTTACCACTGAGCTACCAGGGAAGCCCCTGGACATAATAAAGGGGGAATCTGAGAGACATTATGTATCATCTCTTTTATGAGTTCTTTCTTTGTTTTTAACTTCTTAGATGGTATAAAATACTACTCTCACATTTTCCCCCAAACTCTCTACCTCATCTCTTAAAAAAAAAAAAAAAAAAAAAAACAAAGAAAGAAAAGAATGCCTTCATCTAGACGAAGAGGAAGACTTTCTCCTGTCCTCTAGTCTACATTTCCTGAATTCCTCTTTCTGTCTCCAAGTACAGTTGGGATATAATTAAGGAACTATTTGAGGGGTAGTGAGGATTTGATCCCAGTATACAAGAAGTCTCTAGAGATTACTTTCAAACTAAAATCAACTTCATACCCAGTAGAAAGCTTTCATTTCATGAAATGAAAAGCTAAACAATAACAGTCCAAGAACATCTTTTCAAAAGAAAGTACACTAAGTACACTTGCCCAATTACTACCAAGAAGTATTCACTCCCTTTTTTTTTTAAATTGAAGTGTAGTTGATTTACAGTGTTGTGCAAAGTGATTCAGTGATTCTTTTCAGATTTTTTCCATTAATAAGGAATTAAATATAATTCCCTGTGCTATACATACAGTAAGTCCTTATTGTGTGACTATTTTATATAGATAGTAGTGTGTATCTGTTAATCCTAAATTCTTCCTTAAACCAAGCAGTAAGAAAGGGAATTGCCCTATTGATAATGTTTTATGTTTCTTATCCTGGACTAGTGAAAGAGTCTCTGGTTATCACTGCCAAGCATAATTTTTTACAGTAAATGTCAGTTATATTTTAGCAAAGGACTAAATTCAATTTTAATTCTTTGCAAGTGTCTTCTGAGTAACACAGAGCAAGATGATATCAATGAAAAAAAAAGGTGCACTTTAATAAAATGCAATAGTTCACAAGTATTATTCCAACCCATTTTCTACTAATATTTTAGATCAAAATCTTCCAAATTCATCCAGCATCAGTGCTTTGGGTTTTCTGAATTTCCAAAATTACATGTCTATTTGCTGATGATTTCTGAAAATCCAGGAAAGGCAAGACCAACAAGATGCCAGTAGTAAGGGGTGATAGTTCATCATTTTATTTTTATACTTATATATTTATTTCTTATAACTGGCTTAAAGTTATCCATAGATCAAAAATTAATAAACATTGAAAACTATCCTGATTACCATCACTCACATATTCTTCTTTCCTTTAAGGTTTGTTCTCCCTTAATCAGAATTTTCTACAAAGAGGGAAGTGGAATGGCTATGGAAACTCCTGAAATGTTCATGCACACTATTATCAGCACACCTCAGTTAGGTTCATATAGAGAAATCTCAGAAAAATTTAACTTTTTATGTCAAAATAATCGATTAAATTTTTAAAGTAATATTTTGTGTATTATTTTTTCGTCTCCAAGTTCTTTAGAAAATATTCACTAAATATAGAACTGTTTGTTAATTTAGGGATAATTTTATTACTGGAAATAAAAACATGGATTCAGCTTAAAGGTTTCTTCATTATTTAGTGTATTTCTTCTTCACATGCTAGTTATGAACTTTAATTTGGTGCTTCTACCCAAAAACCAAGAGCAGATGAGTCACCTAAAAATATCCTCATTTGCATCTTTTTTCCTTCCTTGTGAGAAAGAGGGTCATCCCACATGATTTTGCCTTGACAACAAGGAAATAGCTAATGACAGTTTTGGAATTAATTTACTGTGCATCTCTCAGGCTAGCATGTCAGGCCTTCCATCATTTAGTTCAAACTGATGCTAAATTGCAAGAGAACAGGACAGAAGATTTTGGCATTTTTCCATTCCATATAGTTGCTAGCGCAGATGACCAATAAAACTCCCTTGATGTGGATTGAGGAACTTGGTTAAATGAATTAGACCCTGTTTGTCTTCTTACAGAAAATATGCTGGTATAAATTTCTTATTTTTAAAAAATAGTGGAACAAAAAATAACTAAATTATACCATATTTATAAAATATGGATCACTTCCTTCCTATAAAAATTTAAGATTAGATCCCCATAATGAAAGAAAGAAACATATATTAATGCACATCAATTCTGCATTGGTTTCTTATTATCACATTAAAGAGAAAATCTGAGGATATAAGTTATGACTTAATTTTAATTTTGATTGCATACTGCTACCTAATGTACATAAAACAACCATCACAGAACAAAACACATACACCCAACAGCTGGCTGCATTTAAATGATTTTAAAATAAGTGCTTATGAAAAGTCAATTTTTGGTTTTTTGCTTCTTAGGAACAAAACAAATCACAGATATATTGTCATGTTGGTTTTCTGACAGGACTGGGAATTTCCACATTTCATGGGAGACGTTGATGTAAATCTTCCTGGTTTGCATACTCCTCATATGCAGTTCAAGATTCCTTTCTTCCAGAAGATCTTCAAGGAGGAATATCATATTCACATAACAGGTAAAATTTCAAACATGATTTGATTGTCTTCTGGTTAAAGTCATGCTGGCTGCTTTATAAATGGAAATGGTAACAGTTTAGAAGCATCTGGCAATATAGTTTAGTTTTACTCACTGTACAGTGCAAGGTGGTTCCAGATCATTGGGGGGCTCTGGACCATCATTCTGGACTTAAGTTCCTGGTGCTTTAACAATTTCAGCCTCAGCATCCAGTGAGCAAATGGGAATAAAGAGAATGGGGAAAATGACTGAGAGAGTTTGTCTGTTTCTTAGCTACCTGGCCTGGAAATAGAACATGTCACCTCCACTCACATTCCATGAGGAGTACCTAATGAGATAGCCCCACACAGAGTCAAGGAGAGCTGAGAGACGTGATCTGCCAGTGACCACCCATGTGGTATCAGGTCTTGTATTCTAGCCTAAGAATATCACTAGCTGTCTCTGCCACACTCCATAGCCCACTCTGCCTGGGTTTTGTTCATTAGGTGGGTTTCTTTTTCACAATATACAGCTCAGTATATTTTTTCAACATGAATACTCTTTGTGCTTTCTTCTTCATTTGCTGCTGAGGTCAAAACAATGGTATCCTACAGCTCCACTCAGACCATGTTCCTTTAGGGAGTTCAGGCCACTTCTCATTTGATTGAGTGAAACTTACTGCTGTGGCAAGGCTCCATGTTTGCCTCAAGTCATTCTCTTGTGGATCCTTAGATTATTCCATTTACAAATGTGTCCTACTCTTGAAATGGCTTGAATATGATTTATTATAATATTCTTTCATGACATCTCAGTCATTCTCATCTAAACAAGTCTTCTTGGAGTTATGTTTTATAATTCATTTTTTTTTCTTTTAGCAAGAATCAGTAAGCTACATAATCAAATAAAGAATGGCATTAGTTCTCAAGCAGTTCAAATGAAGGTAGTGAACGTGTGTGTTTTAAGGACAATGGCCTAGGATCCTACACCTGCTATAATAAAAACTGCCAAAGAAATCTGTGCTTACACGACCGTCTGTGCTGCCGAATAAAAATAGCCTGAGCGCAGAGAACGTGAACATCTGAGTGCTGCAAAAAAAAAACCTTTACTTCCCAACTTGAAGGCTGTTTTTTTGCTTTGAGCATGAGGCGACCTTCCTAAATTGGAGAATGAGCTCATGAATAGGGAAGATATAGCAGGTTTCTTTTCCTATTCAAAATGAATGAGGCCCATCTATTAAATTTGCTGGGTAAATCAATCAATTTGAGTTCAGGTCACATAGTGTGGTTTCAGAGTCCCCACTTAATCTCTGCAGCACACTGCCCTCTCAGACTTCTAAAACAGCTATCACACACATGGTATCATCATATCCCTTTGGGTGGGCTTTTGCCAGAACCATCTGTTCTTACTATCAGCTCTTGTCTCAGACCATCATGGCACTAATATTGTCTCTGACTATCAGAAGGCTTTTCAAAAATATCCTATTTGAGTGCAGAACATCAGGTTTAAAAAAAAGGAGAGGAGAGGTGGGGAGGGAGGCTCAGAGAGTCCATTGGCCGGAAAGGAAAATAAAACTGTTAAAAATATTTAATTCAGGGCTCTTATGCATAGCTTTGTCATATATGCTATCATTTATAGACAGAGGTAGGGGCAGGTTTTGTGGTGCCCAAAGCTTACATAATTTGGAATGTTCTGCTTAAGAATGCATGTGTGTGTGCCAAGTCACGTCAGTTGGGTCTAACTCTTTGTGACCCTATGGACTGTAGCTCACCAGGCTCCTCTGTCCATGGAATTCTCCAGGCTGGAATACTGGAGTGAGTTGCCATGCCCTCCTCCAGGGGATCTTCCCGACCCAGGGAAACTGAAGAAAATCAGAACGTTCTCCCTTTTGTTTTGCCTCTGGTGTTCTCTTTGTTCTGTGAACTGACTGAAGAGGTTGCTCAAGTCATTCTGGAGTACCACCCATCTGCCCTGAAAGGCTTTTGACTTTCCTTGATATTGTAAAATAGTTGTTTCTGGGCAAACCCAGGTAAAATCTCTAAAACATAGTGCACTGTGTTGTATTTTAACATGCTCAATAGTTAGTAGCCCACAAACTTCCAAGAGAATCACAAATCCTAGCTTGATAGTTTCCTCCAAGTTCTGCTGCTTTTTGTAGGTAGACCTTAATGCTTTCCTGGTCAGTAAATACAGAATCACCCCTGGGATATCTGTCAATAGTTTTGAAGCTTCAGTTTGTATGGGAATCACCTGGAGAGCTTGTGTAAACGATCCATCAGCCACATACCCAGAGTCAGAAGCCTCAGGTATGAGGTGGAGCCCGGAATCTGCCATTCTCTGGAGCACCACCAGTGACGCGTATGCAAGTAGCCAGATTATCATACTTTGAAAAATACAGCTACTGAGAAGCATTTCCTGTAATCAGAATTCCTCTCATCTCAGTGTTTATGTGCTTTCTATAAGTCTTATCAAACAAAACCCAAGGGGCAGAATACACATTCAGTAGAAATGGGGTAGGGACGTCCCTGGTGGTCCAGTGGTTAAGAATCTGCCTTGCAATGCAGAGGACCTGGGTTCGATCCCTGGTAGGAGAAGTAGGATCCCACATGGAGGGCAACTCAGCCCGTGTGCAACAACTACTGAGCCTATGAGCTCCAGAGCCCATGTGCCACAACTAGAGACTCTGTACGGGGCAACGAAAGATCCTGTCGGACACAGCGAAGATCCTGCATGCCCCAACTAAGGCCTGATGCAGCCAAATAAATACAATTTTTAAATGGGGTAGTCAGTAAGAAAGGCATATCTGAAAGGAGTTAGAAAGTTCAGAGCTGGGGCCAAAACAGAGGAGATCCCAAAGCAGAGCATGCCTGGAGAAAGGTCCAAAAGAAGCTGGAGACAGGGCTAGGAAAGGATCCTACAGACTGCCAAACAACTGTGTCTAATGCTTTCTGTGTTTGTTCTGTACCAGAAGAGCCTAGACAGGGATGGCTGGGATTTTTCCAGGGTCAAGGATGGCTTGATGGTCTCAATTATCGTTTCTCTGTGATATGGAAAAGACGTTCAGTGCATGCTGAGGCAATGGAGTGTAAAGATTTGGTGTGTCGATTCCAGCCCTGCTACTAACTGGTGGCAGGGCCCTTGTCAAGCTCTTTAACCTCTTAGAGGTTCAGTATTTTCATCTGTTAAATGGGGACCGTGATAGTACTTATCCCATAGGATTGCAGTGAGGATGAAATTAATTAAAATGTACAAGGCACTTAAAGCATTGCTTGCCATGAAGCAAGCACTCAGTAAATTCTCACTGTCTTTACCTAAAGCTTTTCCTTTTATCCATTCAGAATCTGCTTTCCCTATAATTCAAAAAATACTAGGTAGTCTGAGAGAGGGTTCTCTGATTATTTATCAACTATTCTGAGTTCTTTGCTGTTATGTTCTGAGTCCTCGAGAAAGACAAAGCTAGGAATGAAAAAAAAAAATCTCTTTCCCAATGAAATGCTCTATATGTAGAGGGTTATCTGACACTGATGAGCTCCCATTGACATTTTAAAAGCCTTTAGGATTTGAGTACTTTTTAATCCTGATTCCTAGCTAGTTTTATTTATGCATGTCAGAAATAACTTGAATTGTTGCATCTGTTTAGCTCATCTGGATCCCCCCCGACAGATGGTTTGCTGCAGTATGTATGAGCTTTCATTTTATAAGCTGAGTTACAGCTTATAAAAATAAATCATCTCTTTTCCAAGGGTGTGTTAAAATATTTTTTTCTGGGAATTTTGACTTTAGTAATAAAGGGGATAAATGGTTAGTGATTTGGTCACACTGGTGCTTTTAGCTCAAGTCCACTGTTCATTCTCCTAAAACTAAGTGCTAAATACAACCATATAATTATCTCTTTCGCCCTCTCCCCTTTTACCTATGAGTGCAAAGATGGATTCAAAATATGATGTACTAAGTCTCTGGAGGCCAGAGAGGAATGGCCTCTCAATTCAGACTCTGAAGCTCCCCAAGTCCTATTAATGCCGATCCCGTTGGAAGCTCTGCCATCTGTCATCCCAGTCAGACAAAAGAAGTGTCCCATTGGTGGCCATCATCTGAGTAAATTAGGAGNGCAAAGATGGATTCAAAATATGATGTACTAAGTCTCTGGAGGCCAGAGAGGAATGGCCTCTCAATTCAGACTCTGAAGCTCCCCAAGTCCTATTAATGCCGATCCCGTTGGAAGCTCTGCCATCTGTCATCCCAGTCAGACAAAAGAAGTGTCCCATTGGTGGCCATCATCTGAGTAAATTAGGAGAGGGCTGGGGGAAAGGCCAGAAGGAAGGCCTGTGCATCTGTGAGGAGAGAATTCACACTACTGCCACGACGATGCCCATGGGAACCTTTCGGCAAAAATGGAAAATGTAGCAGTAAACAAGCCTCCCTAGGTCTGTGTTCTATTTCAGTTTCCTGAGCAGTGTGAGGGCAAAGGTGCTTCACAATGGCGAGAATGTAGAAAATAATGCATAAAAATAATGTCCTTCATTTTATTTCCATAGGTGCATGATTTTTGGCAAATTAGTTCCCAACGATTGTTTTTTAAGGAGCTCTCCTGTGTCAATCAGATCATGGAAAGTGCTGGCAAGGGTAGGCCAGTGGTCCGTCCAGCAGAATATTCTGTCTGGCAAAATTAGCAAGGGACTTGTTATAGGGAAATGCAATGCATCTTCTTCACCATGACAGTCCCCAGTGATCATGAATTTATCCAAAGCATACAAGGATCTCTTGCGATTCTCTTAGTTATGAATTTTTCTGAACCTTTCCTGCAGCAATTTCCATTTCCAACACATTTGTGAAGCTCTAGCATTAACTGTTTACTTCTACCTAAAGCAGCAATTCCTTTTATTTGTCCCAAACTCATCTTCTTCAAGGCCATGGTTGCTCTGCCCATAGCCTGTCAGCCCTTGCTGCCCCTAAGCTGGCCTGTCCTGTCCAGACTGAGGTGTCCTGGGTTCATTTACGCATAGATGAGAGTTTTTATAGTAAAACTCACATGCTTTTCAGATATTTCTCTTTACAGCCAGAAGAAAGACTTGAGATATGTAACTAATCATATTCTTTGAGACATAAATAGTTTGTTTTTCCCAATTTTCCAGACTTTATCTGATTTTAGCAGTATCTTAGAATTCACCAGATCATTGTGACAATGGCATTTGATTTGAAACCAGCAACTTACGCAGCTCAATTCCAGAAAAATAAACGACCCAATCAAAAAATGGACCAAAGAACTAAATAGACATTTCTCCAAAGAAGACATGCAGATAGGTAACAAACACATGAAAAGATGCTCAACNTCCTTAACTTGACACCTGATCTTCGATGTTCAAACTGCCTGATCCCTTTATTGCAAACTTCCTGACTTCCCCTCCTGCCTCCTTAGAGCAGTTTTGTCAGAACTACTTCCTAGATTTGGAGTCTTAAACCTTCCCTCCAAATAAACAGTTCTCTACTTTCAGGTTGTGACAATATTTTTTAGTTGTCAATCATGATAATCCTTTGAAGTGATTTGACGGGTGTCTGAGTAACCTGTATGCAGGTCAAGAAGTAAAAGTTAAAATCGGACATGGCACAAGAGACGGGTTCAAAATTGTGAAGGAGTATGTCAAGGCTGTATATTGTCACCCTACTTATTTAACTTCTATGCAGACTATATCATGTGAAATCCTGGCCTAGATGAAGCACAAGTTGTAATCAAGACTACCAGGAGAAATATCAATAACCTCAGATATGCAGATAACACCTCCCTAATGGCAGAAAGTGAAGAGGAACTAAAGAGCCTCTTGATGAAGGTGAAAGAAGAGAGTGGGAAAGCTGGCTTAAAACTCAGCATTCAAAAACCTAAGATCATGGTATCCAGTCCCATCACTTCATGGCAAATAGATGGGGAAACAATGGAAACAGTGAGAGATTTTATTTCGTGGGCTCCAAAATCACTGCAGATGGTGACTGCAGCCATGAAATTAAAAGACACTTGCTCCTTGGAAGAAAAGCTATGATCAACCTAGACAACATTTTAAAAAGCAGAGACATCACTTTGCCAACAAAGGTCCAGATAGTTGAAGCTATGGTTTTTCCAGTAGTCATGTATGGATGTGAGAGTTGGACCATAAAGAAGGCTGAGCACCGAAGAACTGATGCTTTTGAACTGTGTACTAGAGAAGACTCTTGAGAGTCCCTTGGACAGTAAGGAGATCCAACCAGTGAATCCTAAAGGAAATCANCAACAAAGGTCCAGATAGTTGAAGCTATGGTTTTTCCAGTAGTCATGTATGGATGTGAGAGTTGGACCATAAAGAAGGCTGAGCACTGAAGAACTGATGCTTTTGAACTGTGTACTGGAGAAGACTCTTGAGAGTCCCTTGGACAGTAAGGAGATCCAACCAGTGAATCCTAAAGGAAATCAACCCTGAATATTCATTGGAAAGACTGAGTTGAAGCTGAAGCTCCAATATTTTGGCCACCTGACATGAAGAGTTGATTTATTGGAAAATACCCTGATGCTGGGAAAGACTGAGGGCAGGAGGAGAAGGGAAAGACAGAGGAGGGGATGATTGGGTGGCATCACTGACTCAATGGACATGAATTTGATCAAACTTAGGGAGAAGGAAATGGCAACCCACCCCAGTATTCTTGCCTGGAGAATCCCAGAGACAGAGGAGCCTAGTGGGCTGCCATCTGTGGGGTCTCACAGAGTTGGAGATGACTGAAGCTTTTAGCAGTAGCAGCAGCAGGGAGATAGTAAAGGACAGGGAAGCCTGGCATGCCACAGTACATGGGGTCACAAAGAGTTGGACATAACCGAGTAACTGAACAACACCACCGGTGTTATTCTCCATTTCACAGCACAAAAAATTGAATTTACGTAGTTAACAAATGGAAGGGTTTGGGGGAAGAGGACAGAATCATAGAACTGGAAGGCATCTATTTCTGTTAACTCAATTTGAAACTAAAATCGTTGAGATCTGGAGAGGTTAAACACAGTGCCCACACTGTACTATTTGATCTCCATCTGCTGGTGTCCAGGCTGCAGTTTTTATCACTATGATTCCCTTCTCACAAATCAGTAAAGATGTGTTAGAGCAGAATAATGGTATCCATGCCAGGCAACACATTCTTAACTGGTGTCTCCTTCCTCTCGTCTTAATATATGGACACCAGGTCACTTGAGAAGTGACCTAACATGATTTTTTAATGTGAATGTTTAGTGATCAGGCTGACCCAGCACCATGCAACTTGGGTAGAGAAAATAATTTGAAACTATGAAAAAAACCTCTTTCTATCTACAGGGTTCCTTCAGTTTGATCACTGTACATTCACTACCACTTTTTTCCCCGGATTTTTTTTTCCTTTTACTGTTATTCACTGAGCATCTTCTAGCCACCAGAAAAGCACCCTTCTCTAAGCTCCATGAGCATTCTTCTTTTCCCTTTCTGATTCTGTGGTGCTGCTGATGTTCAATTTCTGACATCATTACCCTAGAAACAGAAACCCCATATGGGAGACTGCTCTATTCATGAGTTGATAAATGTGACCTAAGCAGGGTTTTCCCAAGGGGCCCTTGTGAGCTCAGATGGTAAAGAATCTACCTGCAGTGTCGGAGACCCGGGGTTTCCTCCATTGGTCAGGGAGGAATACCTCCTCCAGTATTCTTGCCAGGAGAATTTCATGGACAGAAGAGCCTGTTAAGCTACAATCCAAAGGATTGGAAAGATTCAGACATGACTGAGAAATTAGTACTTTTTTCCCTTTGTGAGTCAAAAAGTTGATGGTCAGTCATACAGGTTCAAGCACCTCTTCCCCTCCCCATAGCTTCATAACTGATGTCGTTTACAAAAGGAGAATAAGTATGGATTTCCTACAACAGAGAAGGACCCAAAACCCCTCTCCTAACTGCTTCAATCCAGAGAAGGCGATGGCACCCCACTCCAGTATTCTTGCCTGGAAAGTCCCATGGACAGAGGAGCCTGGTGGGCTGCAGTCCATGGGGTCGTGAAGACCTGACACGACTGAGCGACTTTCACTTTTCACCTTCATGCATTGGAGAAGGAAATGGCAACCCACTCCAGTGATCTTGCCTAGAGAATCCCAGGGAGGAGGGAGCCTGGTGGGCTGCCGTCTATGGGGTCGCACAGAGTTGGACACGACTGAAGTGACTTAGCAGCAGCAGCAGCAGGAGCAACTGCTTCAATCACGAAAGCTACAAACTTAATGCCTCTATGACACTGAATGAGAATCCCTGAACTTTTCATATCACCTGTCTCTCATTTTGCTGTGCCTTCTTTTCCTATGATAGTCTCTATTCTTTCCCTTCTCTCTGCCCCCTCTCTTCCACATTAGCTGATCTTTTTCTGTACATTATTCTATCTGCAGCATAATAAAAACATATACTAAAAGAAGCATAACATTTTCCAAACCGTTCCCTGTCCTCCTCTTCTTTCTCTACCACGTGAATTGCTACTTCCTTCAAAATCCTTTCTGCAGAAGTTAGCACTCAGTTTTTAGTCCATTTTCTCAACGTCTTCAGCTTTATGGTTTGTATCACTCCTTTGGCACCTCTTAGATGTGGCCTCTTACTATTATTTATCTGTTGATGTCTCTGTTCTGTTTTCTCCCATAAGATGTAAGTTCCTTCCTTGAAGGCAGTGACATATGCCCTCAGGATCTACTAAGGTATCCTCCACAGAGTCTATTATGAATACAATAAATATCTGGCAATGATGCCTGCCTTTGTATTTGGTGGAATTTCTCTGGCTTGAGCTTTCTTGATTTATTTTANATAAGATGTAAGTTCCTTCCTTGAAGGCAGTGACATATGCCCTCAGGATCTACTAAGGTATCCTCCACAGAGTCTATTATGAATACAATAAATATCTGGCAATGATGCCTGCCTTTGTATTTGGTGGAATTTCTCTGGCTTGAGCTTTCTTGATTTATTTTATGGTTGATTCTGATTTCATTTTGAAGATACAAGAGTGCAGGAGCGGCTTGAACTTAACAGTACGAGGTGTTACAAGCATCTTTTCATATCTGGAGATGTTTCCAGTGTCCCCACTTTAATTTATAGTTTGGGTATGCCAAATTAATCATTCAGGCAAGAATTCTCATTACAAATATTATAAACCCTGTATAGTTGAATGATTTTAGGACAGGCAGTTATAATTTCCCTTCTTGTGGTTTAAATAAATTCTCTTCATAGAGAAGTTGTACCTTTCCATGCAAATGAAGACATTATCATGACTTAGGCAAGGCTTTGATGATAATAATAGTGACAATTACTGAGTTCCTATAATATAGCAAACATTGTGCTTAGTATATAATAATCTCATGAAATGTTAACCGCTTTAATAAGTACTGTTATTTTCTGCTTGTAAAGAAATTGGAGTTTGGAGAATTTAAGCAACTAACCCAAGTTAATGTAGCTAGTAGGTTTTGGAATCCAGACAAGGATTTCGGAAAGCCCTCGTATTTGCACATTATAGGAGCTTGAAAATGTGTAATGATGATGATAAAATATTTTCCTAACCTCCTTTCCTTACCCAAGGTCATAGTTAAGCTATGTATTATATTGAAGTATGTATTACAAAATACATGTTTACCAGTTTTAGTTTAAGACGTTTTCCCAAGATCCTAGCTGTCATGTGAGGAAGTAACTTAATAATGTTCAATATCATTATTTTTAAATACAAAATAATTTTGACATTATATATAATAATTATAACTAAGGCTTTTAGAATCTGTAAATACATCACATTATTTGCTATAGCAAAACTATGAAGTGTTACTAAGCTAACACTTCACTGGATAATATGTCTCTAAATAATATCTTATTTATATAGGACTTTTAAATCCTACAAAGAAGTCATAGTGGTTATAGTCTCTCCAAATCATATCTTCTAAAGCTTTGGTTATATTTATATGTCTGATGAAATGGATTCCGTTCAATGAGAATTTGATGCAATTATTTTTAAAGTCTTGAAATGAATGCTCAAGGATTATTGATCTGAACCACATCAACTAATAGTTTAATCAACAGGTCACCAACAAACAGCAATGTGAATTCAATTGATGCACTGTTGTGCTTACATTGCAAAATGATTTATTTCTTTCCCAGACATAATTATAAAACCGTAAGAGATATTCAGTCATATGCTGGACTTTTCTAAGAATTTTATTGGAACTTGTTTTTAAACCTTAATTGAACTGTTCTAGACAATAACCTACATGAAACCCAATTAGAGTATAGTGGTGGTGCCTTAAAAGCCAGGAGACTTTGTCTAGTTAGTGTAAATACCATAAATTACTGGCTCTGGGATCAAGAGTTACATTTTCACATGCTTAACATCCATTTAGTAAATTCCCTTTGCCAATTGACTTAATGGCAGCCTAGTACTCTCTAAAAAATTGTTAACACATCTAAAACATTAACAGTTTATGCTATAATACCATTATCTCCATTTTATAGGAGAAAACCTTATTGCAGTTTTATCAGTCTTTGACTAATACACAGTATTTCTTTTTTAATGCAGGTAAATGGTTTAACTATGGAATTATCTTTCTCGTCTTGATTTTGGATCTTAATATGTGGAAGAATCAGATATTTTATAAGCCTCATGAATATGGACAGTATATTGGCCCAGGACAGAAGATATATACAGTCAAAGACTCAGAGAGTCTAAAGGATTTGAACAGAACCAAGCTATCCTGGGAATGGCGGTCCAACCACACCAACCCTCGGACTAATAAAACTTATGTTGAGGGAGACATGTTCCTCCACAGCAGGTTCATAGGGGCAAGCCTCGATGTCAAGTGTCTGGCTTTTGTTCCAAGTTTAATAGCTTTTGTGTGGTTTGGATTCTTCATTTGGTTCTTTGGACGGTTTTTGAAAAATGAGCAAGGCATGGAGAATCAAGACAAAACTTACACTCGCATGAGAAGAAAATCCCCCTCAGAACACAGCAAGGACATGGGAATCACAAGAGAAAACACCCAGGCCTCGGTGGAAGACCCGCTGAGTGACCCCGCCTTGGTGTGCATCAGGTCTGACTTCAACGAGATCGTCTACAAGTCTTCCCACCTAACATCGGAGAACTTGAGCTCGCACTTGAATGAATCAGGCTGCACCGCTGAGGGTGACGGGGATCCAGCGACTTCTAAAAGCACACCGACAAGCTAGATCCACTTTTGGGGAAAGCACAAAGAGCAACCTTGAGCGTAACGTTCAGAAGGTAGTCTTTCCTTTCGTAAATGTGAGGTTTACGCAGCGTTAGGTAAAGAAATACAAATGATGCCACAACGGTGCTCAACATGCTTTTTCTAGGACTCATTGTTTTCTATTTGTATTATTATGATACCTGTGCCTACAGTATATCTAACAGTCCTCTAGAGATTGCTTTTCACAGTTGCACAAGCTATTTACTGACTTTACAGCCTACTAGATTAGCTGGTTACCCGCGTATCCAATGTTCAACCATAGTGGTGCCTTGAGACATTAAACTTTTTAACTGTACCAGAAATGAAGCGTGGAACAGTTCTCTAACCTACTTCACATGGGGTTTTTTTTGTATACAATTATTTTGATCTCCAGTTGATGTCTGAGCAGGAAACAGATATAGCCAAGATGTGGTTCGGAAAGTATATCTCGCTTTCTTATTCAGCAGTGGAGTTGGTGACTTTGACAGCTGGACTGCAGAGAAGCATAGTGATTACCTTTGAATTTTTATTGGCTTCCTGCCAAATACAAATACAGATGCAGAATTCAGTAATAGGAGACCACTAATCCAGCATGGGTCACTACTTGTGAAATGTGACTTTCTCCAACCAGTAATTGCAATTAGATGATAATACATAATTATGTTTTCCTAATTACAGATAAATTGCTACCTGATTAAAAATCCTGCCCTTCACCTTTGGGACCAAAGGTTGAGAGGCACAGTTAGGTAAACTCTGAAGTTTATTGGCATTTACACAAAGCCCTAGAAAACCAAGGAATTGAAGTTTTAATCATGTGAGGGTTGTGCAGCTTACCATCTACAATATTTGTACATCTTTCTGTAAATATGGCTCTGGACAGTGAAAATTGAAAAATATATGCCAACCCTGAGCAAGGGAACACCTCTAAAAATCATGCCATGGAACTTTGTGAGGTAGAAAAGAAGATGCGCATGAAAAAGTCTGTTTATTGGCTTGTTTTGTGTGTGTGTTTTTGTGTTATTTTCCTTTTTTTTAAAGAACTAAACATTGCACATTAATAAATCAGAATTATACATCAGTAATTATGTGATCTAGTTTTTTGTTTATAATAAAAGAATCAATTGTATCTTAATTTAACAACACCCCCCACATCCACACACACACACTTTTTTTTAACTCAAAGCCAGGCAAGCTAAGAAATGGGAAAATCCCAACTTGCTTTTAATTTTGTTCTATAAATTGTGGTTACATGTTTCTTGAGGGGGTTGAGGAAGATTCACTTTTAAGGCAAAATTATTTTCTTGTCACATACCAACATAGCTCTATTTTGTCTTTATGATTTTTTTAAACCTCTCTTGTTTTGATTTATCTGCTTTTAAGCTTGCTGCATGTTGAAATTAGCATGCATAATAGAATTATGCGTTTATCTGTCACTTGAGAGTCAGCTTTAATAAACATCTTTCTACCATTGTTTGCTCAGCAGTTGGAACCATGCCCCTGCTGTTTCTTTTACCTTTAATAGCATGCATGGGGTACTTAGGAACTTAAATATCTCTGACACTAAAATTGCAGAGATCAAGCTCACTATGGTAACCCATTGCCCCTTCTGTGCAAAGGAACTTACCACATTATCCCTGATATGTAGGAACACTGGCCATTACCAAATCTCCATAGCATGGAGCATTCAACTTTTGGCTCTGGGACAAGTAGATAATGCCACTTAAGACTATATTTTTTATTTTTTCTGAAAGTCATTGTCTTGTAGAATGAGGAAGGAATTGATTTAGAAAGTGGGTGTTATTATCCGTATGTAGTCCTTATTAAGATATTATTTGAGGATCTTTACATGGTTCTTAAGGAAGAAGTACTTCATGAAGGAATCTTGTCAGCAGAGATAAGATAAAAAACAAACCAATCCATCAACCTTAGAGCACTATGCTTAGGTGATTTAGGGGGTTTCCTGGAGAAACTGGATATCAGCTGATATGAAAACATGTCTTTAAAGTTTCCATGAATTTTAGTATCAAATGGAATAATTTCCAAGGATGACATTTTAATAGTCAAACAAGATCCAAGCCTTCAAAGGCCTCCAGTATTCAGCTGTATAGACCACTCTTGACCTTTTCATCTGCACATGGGTCTCCCTCCTCTTGCTACCTCTTTTGTTGTATTGTACATTCCATTTGCACCTATGCCAACTAAAGATTAGGAAGTGAAATAAAATCAAAGTCAAAATCACACCCATCCATGCTTAGTCTCAGATCTGGACTTATATGTCACTGGGTTATGACTCCACAGAGCTTAATGAATACCAAAACTTTTGGACTATCAAGGACACTTACAAAATGTGTAGTAAATTCAGAAAATGGAGAGTTAAAACAAGATGATTAAAAATTACTAACCAAAATTCTAAAGAAAGCATAACAAATGTGATGACTTAATTGCTGTGATGCTTAAGGACTATAAACAATTATCTTTCTCCTGTTCAGTAATTATAGTATTTTCTTCTGTGCAGTGGAGAAATTGTACTCATTTGACATGATTTTAGTATCCTGTATCATAGAGTACTTCATTAGCAGTTTAAATGGAAAATTAAATAAACACTTGAATTGATGCCTTATAATATATTCCTAGACATAAATCTTATCATCACATACCCATTTAAATCATATAACCAGTCAGTTATCTCATCTCCCCGTGGTGGCTCCTTATTGTGTTCACTTATCTTCTTGCACGTATATAAGATCATCAGTGAATCCTATTAGAAATGTTAAGAATTATTTCTTCTTCATTTATTCTGAGTCCTCAGGCACAAAATCCCCTGTCACCTTGACAGCATCAGATTTCACATGTAGTGTCCAGTGCCACTACCTCTGACAAGACAACAGAAAGTTGTTCAACACAGACACTCATATCTGAAAGTAAGAGTCGATAGCACTGTCCTATCTCATGACTGGGCTCTACGAGCAATTCTGTTACACTCTTTGGCTGTCTTATGAGTCCCATGCATTCATGCTAAGTCGCTGCAGTCATGTCTGACTCTCTGCAGCGCTATTGACTGCAGCCCATCAGGCTCCTCTTCCATGTGGATCCTCCAGGCAAGAAGACTGGAGTGGTTTTCCTTGTCCTCCTCCAGGGGATCTTGCTAATCCAAGGACTGAACCCGCATCTCCTGTGTATCCTGCTTTGCAAGCGAGTTCTTTACTATTGAGTGACTGAGGAAGATCGTTTATGATACTAACTGTATTACCTGACACTCCGCCAAAATCTCAGCACCCTACCACTTCTTACCACTTAGTTGTCCTCACTGCAAACTGACACTTCACTCTTGGGTTGTTGTTGTTGTTCAGTCACTAAGTTGTTTCTGACTCTTTGCGACCCCATGGACTGTAGCCTGCCAGTCTCCTCTGTCCATGGGATTTCCCAGTCAAGAATACTGGTGTGGGTAGCTATTTCCTTCTCCAGGGGAAGCATCCTGACCCAGAGATCAAACCCACATCTCCTGCACTGGCGGGCAGATTATTTACCTCTGAGCCACCAGGGAAGCCCTCATTCTTGGGTGCTGCTGCCGCTAAGTCACTTCAGCCACGTCCAACTCTGTGTGACCCCATAGATGGCAGCCTACCAGGCTCCTCCGTCCCTGGGATTCTCCAGGCAAGAACACTGGAGTGGGCTGCTATTTCCTTCTCCAAGTGAAAAGTGAAAGTGAAGTTGCTCAGTCATGTCCGACTCTCATGTCCAACTCTTCGCAACCCCATGGACTGCAGCCGACCAGGCCCCTCCATCCATGGGATTTTCCAGGCAAGAATACGGGAGTGGGGTGCCGTTGCCTTCTTCCATTCTCGGGTATGCAACCCCAATCTGGGTATTGTGCTTTTATTGACTTTTCTCTCTCAGGTGGAGATGTGACTTCCTATTATCTCTGGCCTGATTTCCCCCAGCTTTGTTCTGCAGAACCAAACTCCATCCATGCTCTACCTTCTGCCTAACCTTCTCTTTCTGTTATAAATATCCGTGTCATTTTCCAATTATCTTCAGCAAGAGTGACTTGTAAGCCACAAATGCTACATCTCAACTTCTCTAATTGTTCAATTATAGTACAGCCTGGTCCAGCCTGAACAGGAGCAAGCCGAAGAGTCAGACATGACTGAGCAACTTCACTTTCACTCTATCTGGCCTGATTTCCCCTGGCTTTGTTCTGCAGAACCAAACTCTATAATCTATTAACCACTCTGCCCTTAGGAAGGAGAGAGCAATTAAATTAGTTCTGCAACAGATAAATTGGCACTTTTCTTCTTTATCCCTATTTTTATTTTTAAACATGTTTGTGTACATGCAGTTGTGATTAACAAGAACAAACATAGATAAGAGACCCAAGGTCAGGCATGTTTGGCTTGCTACCATTCAGGCTGGACCAGGCTGGACTATAATTGAACAATTAGAGAAGTTGAAATGTAGCATTTGTGGCTTACAAGTCACTCTTGTTGAAGATAATTGGAAAATGACATGGATATTTATAACAGAAAGAGAAGGTTAGGCAGATGGTAGAGCGTGGATGGAAATGCAGCAAGGAAGTCTTGGAAAGGAAAAATGGCAGATTTAGTGCAAATGGGCCTTGAAACTTCAGGGAATGGAGGGTGGTTGTTGTCAAAGGAACTTCAATATGAAGTTATCATGAGGGCAGTACTCCTGCCTAACAGGATGTTGGCAAATGATGCCGTGTCTGTCCCAGTGAGTGTGGTGAGGCCCAAAAGTGGGGATATGAGACCTTGGAGACAAACTACAGACACAAGTGTTGGTGGAGGGGGCAACATGAGAAGAGAAGGATGAAATCAACATGTAACCGTTGAAAGACTGCAGCTTCCTTGATGAGAGATCAGACATGAAGGCAACGTCTGTAGTGTATTATTAGCATATAAAAGCTGATATCTTGTGAATAAAAATATCTTGCAGATCCTTTGGGATAGACATTCTGAAACTTTTTAGTGAGAAACACTAAAAATTTAGTGAGAAACACTGAAAAAAGTTAGCTAGTATTATTACTATTTTAACCTATGTAAAATACCACTGATTTTGAGTGTGAAGTATCAGTTACTTTACTTCAGAGAATATGAAACACATCTAATATATTTCATAGGCTTGTTTCTAAGCTCTGTCTTCTAACATAATTTTTCATAAGGTTTCAAGTTTTTTAACACAACATAATTTTACTCCTAGGTTTTTTAAGGGTTTAACCTGCATGATTGAGAAGGACCACTATAATTTACAGTTGAGAACTACAGTAATAACAAATTTATAGATGTTCCTCATCTTAAATATTTTGTTCTATCTAGATCTTTGTTCATTCTTCATATCAATATTATACCATTTTGATTATTTTCTATGTGCAAACCAACTATCACACTTAATCCTCCCATTAACCATTAAGAGTAAGTATGGACTCCATAAACTGTAGCCCTCCAGGCTCCTCTGTCCATGGGATTTTCCAGGCAAGAATACTCTAGTGGGTTGCTACTTCCTCCTCTAGGGGACCTTCCCGACCCAGGGATTGAAGCTGCATCTCCTACGTTGGCAGGCGGATTCTTGAACCACCTGGGAAGCCCTAATTTAATCTCATAGATGATGAAATAGGTTCAGAGAGGTTTATTAACTGGGCCAAGATAATAAAGCTAGCAAATACAGAGTTACGATTTGAACCCAAATTTGCCTGAATCCAAAGCCCCATTATTTTCCATTACAATCCTTCATAAAGATCCATCTAAACTTGAGTATCTTTCAAACAGGATCTTTGGTGAGGATGACCAGAGAAGCAGTTGTAACACCATAAGATGCATGCTTTCTAGCAATTCTTACCTCTCAAGAATCTAAATTAAATAATTTCAAACAGCTGTCTGGAAGCAATTTGCGAGTTAAATCATATGATTGAAACAGGTAAGTTTGAATTAAATGGCATTCATTGCCAGGTGTTCTGATTTAAGCTACATTTATAGGACCACAACACAGATTTGTCCTAATACAATCTCCAACATTGGAACTGGTTTATTGCATGGTTTCCTTTCCTGGTGGGAAAGGAAAGAATGGACCTCTGCATATTTTAAATGAACCCCCGGGCAGATGCCAGAGTAATAATATGTAGTTATGAATATTTAAACTATAAAAAGTGCTTAGTGATTGGCCAGTTTTAGAAAGCATAATTTGAACATGGACTCTAGAAACAACCATATTTTGAAGTAATCATCCATAATTTATCATTTAAAGTCTTTACCAAGGTGAGTAAGCTATATTGTGATAAATAAGCACTGATCTTGAAAATACCTGTGAACACTATGAACTTTAGTTTCTAATCCATAAAATGGGAATAGCTCACAGAGTTTTTGAAAAGAATAAGCTTAGACTGCACGTGAACACATCCTGTGAAAGCAACAAGCCATGCAGGTGGGAAGTAATGTCCCAGGCCTGAGGTTCAGGTCCCTCCGGTGCTCATTTTTCAAGGGAGCTCAGGGGCTTGCCTTCACCAGCAGCTCCACCCAGCATTGAATGTGGTTAGCCTGTTTGTTCCCAGTTTTCTGTCTCTCTGTAATGGTTTTGAACTCTGCAAACTGCAATGTAATCCCTTTTCACTTTTAACGGAGGTTCAGATTCCTTAGTTTGGAGCAAGTGGCTAAATTGTCTGAAATCAATGATCACAATCCCTTGGAGCTGCTGAGCCAAACTTATTCCTCAAGGTTTCCTCTGCTCTAGAGTTATTCAATTATTTCCTTCCTTTTATGATTGCTTTACTAGCTTCTCCTGTAAAGACTT
Source organism: Neotragus moschatus (assembly GCA_006410615.1). Classification (NCBI taxonomy): domain Eukaryota; kingdom Metazoa; phylum Chordata; class Mammalia; order Artiodactyla; family Bovidae; genus Neotragus; species Neotragus moschatus. The sequence continues at coordinate 1,482,194 of SJYA01000778.1, read as the reverse complement.
TCTCATCATGCCAGTAATCCACCACCTTTCATAAACCCCGAAGTAAAAGGGCTTGTGTCCTCACATTTAGACAAGAGCCAACACGCACACACCTGAGCCCCTGCCCTTCAGCATCTTCCAGCTGTATTAGGATACAGTCGAGGTAGCCATTTCTGAATCAGGGTGTTGCTCCAGCCTTGCCTTTCAGAAAAAGCCCAACTGCATAGCCCATGGCATGAAGGCGATGCTTTGGCCAAGCCATGGTGCTTCAAAGAATAATATTTTTTTTTAATTTTAATTTTAATTTTTTTTTCAACTCAGGTGTACATGAGTTCCCAATCTTGAACCCCCCCCCCCCCCCCCTCCCCCCCCCCCTC
>SJYA01000778.1:1457261-1481742 GCA_006410615.1 Neotragus moschatus | reverse complement strand
CCCCCCCCCCCACCTCCCACTCCACATCATCTCTCTGGATCATCCCCGTGCACCAGTCCCAAGCATCCTGTATCCTGAACCAAATATAGACCGACGATTCGTTACCCACACAACAGCACACATGTTTCAGTGCCATTCTCCCAAACCTTCCCCCCTCTCCCTCTCCCTCAAAGTCCAAAAGTCCATTCCATGTATCTGTGTCTCTTTTGCTGTCTCGTATACAGGGTTATCATCACCATGTTTCTAGATTCCATATGTATGAATTAGTATACTGTATTGCTGCTTTTCTTTCTGGCTTACTTCACTCTGTATAACTGGCCAAAGAATAATATTTAAAAACAGGATTGTGGTTTTCCATTCAGCTTAGAGACATTTGCTTTGAATACATTATTTTATCTGGATAGTTCAGTTGACTTCAATCTAAGCAACATGAGAAAAGATTTGTACTTAAAAATCACTCTTGAATGAAACAAAATATGTAAGATGGGAGAAAAGGCAATGGCCAAATCAAGAAAGACAATTCTAACAATTACTATTCAGATTTGACAATGATGAAATTACTATAAAACTATCTTTGAGCAAATTATAATGTTCCTGAATTTTATGAGCAATATTTAGTTTCAAATATGCCAGGAAGCCTGCAGATTCTCCTATTTACATATCCAAATGGTCTCCAGTGGGAATAGATTGCATTTACTTTGTGTCTCACAGGTCTTGTCTCCTACTGTCTGTTATTATCACTGACTGCCACACAGAGATCTCATCGTCTCTCCGCAGGATAGCTGCAGTGTTCTTCCCAATGCTTGCCTTTATCCAGTGTAATCCATTTTCCACACATTAATGAAACAATCTTTCTAAATCTGGTCATATTACTTTACCTTTTCAGTGACCACTTATTGCTCAGTTAATAGTTTTTAATATTATTGTGCACATCTGCAAATTCCCTATGCCTACACACAATAGGATTTCATTTCTTGCTCATATTGCAACTGAATCAGGTGTCCACTAGGTGGCCTTCCATTCAGCCATTTGGGGATCCAGACATATTCCAACAATGGTTCCTTGACTCTAGAGTTTTCTGTGTATTTAAAATGACGTCTGGTGGGAAAAGAGAAGTGAGGAAACTCTCACAGTAGGCTGTAGGAACAGGCCTAGAAGTGCCCTACATCACGCCACTTTCAGCATGTGTGTGCTCAGTCACTCTCTGTGTCCAACTCTTTGTGACCCTGTAGGCTATAACCCACCAGGCTCCTCCGTCCATGGGATTTCCCAGCCAACAGTACTGCAGGGGGTTGCCAATTCCTCCTCCAGGGGATCTTGCTGACTTAGGGATCAAACCCACATCTTCTGCCTGCATCTCCTGCATGGCAGGCGAATTCTTTACCACTTGAGCCACCTGAGAAGCCCATGCCCTTGGCCAAAATTCTGTTTCAGGGTCTGCCTAACCACGAGGGATTCTAGGAAACACTTTTAGCTCCCTGCTTACAAAGGACAGGGACAATTTTTGTAATTTCTAGTTGGAGAAGCATTTATGGAATGTAAACCCAGTCTTGTTTCACATCTAGGAGTTCAAACTCAGTGGCTTTAGGATAGAACTGCCACTGAGCTGAGTTTTTAAAGTTCCATAGGTGACTGTCTCACAAACATCAATTCAGGGGTCATTGCTAAAGTGCGGAATTGTCTCCGGCACTAAAGACTATCTCTGACTTCCATGCTCACAGGGTTCTGATCATCCATCCATGTTTAACTACTTACTACTCCCCTAGTGAGCCACCATATCACTTAACCCTGCTATTGCCAGTGTCTCCTGTTTGAAAAACCCTTTTCCACCATGACCCCTAGGATTAACTCAAGTATCATCTCTTTAAGGCTTTCTTCACCTTCCAAACTGAAAACGACTACCCATACATGACCCACTTTCATCTAGCAAAGCGTCTTTAACATTCTCTTTCTTTATAGGTTTGCATATCTGAATCCCCTATTCAGTTATAAAGTCCTTGATCTTGCATATAGCAATGACTTGAGGTAAAATTTGACTGAATAGCTATATAGTGAAGCAGCGTACTTGTACTTAGAGCTGTCTCATTTGAGTAGCATATTATTCTCAAATTCTCTGACCTCCTTGATGATAAATGTTGTAAGGGAATGGACTCAGCCAAACAATTTCTTTAAGTTAGGTGGGAAATAGGATGCATTTTTGCATTTGATATGGGGAGTGAGGGGTATACTAGCCAGGGCTCTCTAGAGAAACAGAACCAATAGAACATATAGATACAGAAGATGTACAGATATGTGCATTAGATGAAGATTTATTACGAGGAATTACCTCAAAAGATAGTGGAGGCAGAGAAGGCCCACAGCTGCTCTCTGCAAGCTGGAGACCCAGCAAAGTGGTGATATAATTCAGAGCTCTAAGCCTGAGAACCAGTGGAACTGACGCCACAAATCTCAGTACGAGGGCAGGAGAAGATGAGATGAGACATTCAATCTCAATCAGCAAAGCAGGAAAGGAGAAGCGGACTGCTCCTTCCTCTGACTTTCCATTCTCTTCAAGCCCTAGATTGCATGGTAGCAAACCCTAGGCAACCATGGCCCTGGGTTTCCCTGTTGGCTCAGCGTTAAAGAATCCACCTGCCAATTCAGGAGACACAGGTTTGACCCCGGGGGTGGAAAGACCCCTGAGAGAGGAAAATGGCAACCCACTCCAGGGTCTTGTCTAGGAAATCCCAGAGGAGCCCAGTGGGCTTCTGTCCATGGGATCATAAAAAAGATTAAACTCAGTGACTGAACAATAGCAACAATGCATGGCCCCTCAAATTGACCACATAAAATTAACCAAAATCTCATTGAAATAGACTGTTACAATTGAGCCAGAAAATGTGTACAAATTCTTCCTTAGGTAAAGGAGGCTCAAGATAGGTGCTGAGAACCAAACCAGGACAAAACGTGAGAGGCAATTAAAACAAAGAGCAGCCAATCGGCGTGGCAACTGGAAGTCCATGTTCCAGGCCATGAGACAGAGGTTTTATATCCTCACCTGATAGTCAGTTGCCTCTGCTACAAGTTAGCATGGGTGAGTTCACCATGATTGACTGCATAGGCACTGACACGATGACTGACCATGTGTTCTGAGATCCTGGTTTGAGAAGGAAGAATGCTTCCTCACTCTATGTAGCACTGTGAGTAGCTCACAGCTCTCTGCAGACCCAGAGCACTCAGGGTATCCGTGGGAAAGAACCACAGAGAGAGGAGAGATGATGAAACACATTTGCAAGATTCTACTTGTTGTTCTCTGGAAGCCAAAATCAGAAAACAAACATGAAGCTAGGAGCGCTAGGACTCAAATGAACAGTGATTATAGTGGTACTCTTATAACTTGTGTCTCAGAATTCCTTAGAAGACATTTACATATTGAAAACATCAATTATTCTTCCCATTTGAAAAATGTAGATCTCATAATCAATTGCGTTGAGTCAATGTTTAGAATTATTCATGAAAGAGTTATATTTTAATGGCATTTGATGAGAACCACCAGCAGCATCCATTAATTTGATTAGTTTTGTAGGGGCTGGAAGAAAAAAACTGGCACACAGCCCTAACTGAATCAATTGTGTGGGGTCTACATATAAATATCTAAGCCAGTCTCAGCAGCCTGAGATCCAGAGGAATGACAGCTGTGTGGGGAGAAAACCATCAGGGAGGAGAGGGCTCATGTCCTCTCGTTCTGCCGCCTTGGCATTTTATCCTCAGTCACCTGTTAGTGAAAAGAGTGACAGATCTTATTTTCTTGGGCTTCAAAAATCACTGTGGATGGTGACTGCAGCCATGAAATTAAAAGATGCTTACACCTGGGAAGAAAAGCGATGGCAAACCTCAGTTCAGTTCAGTTCAGTCGCTCAGTTGTGTCCAACTCTTTGCAACCCCGTGAATCGCAGCACGCCAAGCCTCCCTGTCCATCACCAACTCCCGGAGTTCACACAAATTCATGTCCATTGAGTCGGTGATGCCATCCAGCCATCTCATCCTCTGTCAACCCCTTCTCCTGCCCCCAATCCCTCCCAGCATCAGGGTCTTTTCCAATGAGTCAACTCTTCACATGAGGNCTTTGGGATTGGAATGAAAACTGACCTTTTCCAGTCCTGTGGCCACTGCTGAGTTTTCCAGTTTTGCTGGCATATTGAGTGCAGCACTTTCACAGCATCATCTTTCAGGATTTGAAAGAGCTCCACTGGAATTTCATCACCTCCACTAGCTTTGTTCATAGTGATGCTTTATAAGACCCACTTGACTTTACATTCCAGGATGTCTGATTCTAGGTGAGTGATCACACTTTTTGATTATCTGGGTTGTGAAGCTCTTTTTCGTACAGTTTTTCTGTGTATTCTTGCCACTTCTTCTGAATATCTTCTGCTTCTGTTAGGTCTAGACCATCTCTGTCCTTTATTGAGCCCATCTTTGCATGAAATGTTCCCTTGGTATCTCTAATTTTCTTGAAAAGATCTCTAGTCTTTCCTATTCTGTTGTTTTCCTCTATTTCTTGGCATTGATCAGTGAGGAAGGCTTTCTTATCTCTCCTTGCTATTCTTTGGAACTCTTCATTCAGATGCTTATATCTTTCCTTTTCTCCTTTGCTTTTCACTTCTCTTCTTTTCACAGCTATTTATAAGGCCTCCCCAGACAGCCATTCTGCTTTTTTGCATTTCTTTCCCATGGGGATGGTCTTGATCCCTGTCTCCTGTACAATGTCACAAACCTCATTCCATATTTCATCAGGCACTCTATCTTTCAGATCTAGGCCCTTAAATGTATTTCTCACTTCCACTGTATAATCATAAGGGATTTGATTTAGGTCATACCTGAATGGTCTAGTGGTTTTCCCTACTTTCTTCAATTTAAGTCTGAATTTGGNCATTTCTTTCCCATGGGGATGGTCTTGATCCCTGTCTCCTGTACAATGTCACAAACCTCATTCCATATTTCATCAGGCACTCTATCTTTCAGATCTAGGCCCTTAAATGTATTTCTCACTTCCACTGTATAATCATAAGAGATTTGATTTAGGTCATACCTGAATGGTCTAGTGATTTTCCCTACTTTCTTCAGTTTAAGTCTGAATTTGGCAATAAGGAGTTGATGATCTGAGCCACAGTTAGCTCCTGGTCTTGTTTTTGCTGACTGTATAAAGCTTGTCCATCTTTGGCTGCAAAGAATATAATCAATCTGATTTCGGTGTTGGCCATCTGGTGATGTCCCTGTGTACAGTCTTCTCTTGAGTTGTTGGAAGAGAGTGTTTTCTATGACCAGTACATTCTCTTGGCAGACTCTATTATCCTTTGTCCTGCTTCATTCTGTATTCCAAGGCCAAATTGCCTGTTACTCAAGGTGTTTCTTGACTTCCTACTTTTGCATTCCAATCCGCTATCATGAAAAGGACATCTTTTTTGGGTGTTAGTTCTAAAAGGTCTTGTAGGTCTTCATAGAACTATTCAACTTCAGCTTCTTCAGATTTACTTGTTGGGGCATAAGCTTGGATCACCATGTTATTGAGTGATTAGCCTTGGAAATGAACAGAGATCATTCTGTTGTTTTTGAGATTGCATCCAAGTACTGCATTTCAGACTCCTTTGTTGACCATGATGGCTACTCCATTTCTTCTAAGGGATTCCTGCCCACAGTAGTAGAATTAAATTAGAATTAAATTCACCCATTCCATTCCATTTTAGTTCACTGATTCCTAGAATGTCGACATTGACTCTTGCCATCTCCTGTTTGACCACTTCCAATTTGCCTTGATTCATGGACCTGATATTCCATGTTCCTAAGCAATATTGCTCTTTATAGCATCAGACCTTGCTTCTATCACCAGTCACACCCACAATTGCATATTGTTCTTGCTTTGACTCCATCATTTCATTCTTTCTGGAGTTATTTCTCCACTGATCTCCTGTAGCATACTGGGTACCTACTGAGCTGGGGAATTTTTCTTTAGTATTCTATCTTTTTGCCTGTTCATACTGTGGGGTTCTCAAGGCAAGAATACTGAAGTGGTTTGCTATTCCCTTCTCCAGTGGACCACATTCTGTCAGACCTCTCCCACCATGACCCACCCATCTTGAGTGGCCCCATGGGCATGGCTTATTTTCACTGAGTTAGACAAGGCTGTGGTCCGTGTGATCAGACTGGCTAGTTTTCTGTGATTATGGTTTCAGTGTGTCTGCCCTCTGATGCCCTCTCACACCACCTACAGTCTCACTTGTGTTTCTCTTACCTTGCATGTAGGGTATCTCTTCACGACTGCTCCAGCAAAGCGCAGCCACTGCTCCTTACCTTCGATGAGGGGTATCTCCTCATGGCCACTTCTCCTGACCTTGAACGTGGAGTAGCTCCTCTCAGCCCTTCTGCGCCTGCGCAGCTACCACTCCTTGGATGTGGGGTTGCTCCTCTCAGCCACCATCCCTGACCTCGGGTGTGAGGTAGCTCTTCTCAGCCGCCACGCCCAGCGACTGAGACATACTACCCCACACCCAAGGTCAGGGGCCGCGGCTGAGAGGAGCTGCCCCATGCCCGAGGAGGGCAAACCTAAACAGAGTATTAAAATGTAGATATGTCACGGACAAAGGTCAACATAGTCAAAGCTACAGTTTTTCCAGTAGTCATGTATGATTTTGAGAGTTGGACCATAAAGAAGGTAGGGCGCTGAAGAAGGGATGCTTTCAAACTGTGGTGCTGAAGAAGACTCTTGAGAGTCCCTTGGAAAGCAAGGAGATCAAACTAGTCAATCCTAAAGGAAATCAACCCTGAATATTCATTGGAAGGACTGATGNGGGCGCTGAAGAAGGGATGCTTTCAAACTGTGGTGCTGAAGAAGACTCTTGAGAGTCCCTTGGAAAGCAAGGAGATCAAACTAGTCAATCCTAAAGGAAATCAACCCTGAATATTCATTGGAAGGACTGATGTTGAAGCTGAAGCTCCAATAGTTTGACCACCTGATGTGAAAAGCCAACTCGTAGGAAAAAAACCTTGTTGCTGGGAAAGATTAAGGGCAGGAGGAGAAAGGGGCAACAGAGGATGAGATGGTTGTATAGCATCACCGACTCGATGGACATGAGTTTGGGTAAACTCCAGGAGTTGGTGATGGACAGGGAAGCCTGGTGTGCTGCAATCCATGGAATGCAAAGAGTCAGACATGACTTAGCAACTAAACAACAACCTCATAATTCCAGGCAGTGATATATGCTGTATCATGCTCCACCCCACCAAGACCCCACTCCCTGTTGTCTTTTCTAAAGAACAGAGCCTTTTTCTGAAACCCAAAGGCTCAAGCATGTGTCAGAGCCCAGACATGAAAAGCAAGGCAATGAATCAACATTGAGGAAAATGAGAGTCAGAGCTGAGGGTTTCATTTCCCTGTGCAGTTCATCCATTTGAAAGGGCCAAGGAATGATCATTCAAGAAGGCAGAAAATGCTATGTACCCAAGGGATTTGATGGGAGGAGTGGCAGCGGAATCGGCCAGAGTTGTCACAGTGTTGTCATGGTTCCAGAGCAATCTATCCAGCTTGAAGCAGGAAGCTTTCCTGGAGGAGGGCCAAGCAGGGTTACAGGGATGACTTAGGGCTTGGAAATTGACCAGTTTGTGTTTCCTGGGGCATGTGGCCTCCATGCAATGGTGTGGGATTTAAGGAAGGTTACCAGTAGAACTGGACAGCAGGTGAGAGACCAGGCTGTGTTCTGTCCCTGCCAACTGGACACAACAAATAAAAAGGGGAAAATATCTTAATGCCCACCCCACCCCAAACAGGAGCTGGCTTATGAGAACACATCACACTGCTGAGGGTGGCTCTCTTGGGACACTGATAAATTTGGATAGGGGTCACTCAGTGACTGAACAAGGCTGAATCAACAGATGCGTAGGAGTTAGTTGTTTAGTTGCTAAATTTTGTCCAACTCTTTGCAACCCCATGAACTGCAGCACACAAGACTTCCCTGTCCACTATCTCCTGTGGTTTGCTCAAACTCATGTCCATTGAGTCGGTGATGCCATTCAACCATCTCACCCTCTGTCAGTCGTCCCCTCTCCTCCTGCCTTCAATCGTTCCCAGCATCAGGGTCTTTTCAAATGAGTCAGTTCTTCGCATCAGTTGGCCAAAATATTGCAGTTTCAGCTTCAGCATCCATCCTTCCAATGAGTATTCAGGACTGACTTCCTTTAGGATGGACTAGTTGGATCTCCTTGCGGTCTAAGGGACTCTCAAGAGTCTTCTACAACACCACAGTTCAAAAGCATCTATTCTTCTGCACTCAGCTTTCTTTATAGTCCAGCTCTCACATCCATACATGACAACTGGAGGAACCAAAGCTTTGATTAGACGGACCTTTGCTGGCAAACTAACGTCTCTGCTTTTTAATATGCTGTCTAGGTTGGTCATAACTTTTCTTCCAAGGAGCAAGTGTCTTTTAATTTCATGGCTGCAGTCACCATCTGCATTGATTTTGGAGCCCCCAAAATAGTCTTCTCCAGCAGCACAGTGGAAAGCGTTGTCTGGGTTTACATACGTAGATAACATGTAAGTCAAAAGGTAATAGTGTATCTTAGTTATAGCTCTGGTCCACTCCTTAAAAACAAAACAAAACAACAAAGAAACCTTGTTTCTCCAAATAGTTGTCCCCAAGCACCAACAATACCAATAACATCTTCTTAATGACTTCCGGTGAACTTGGAGATGAGCTGCCTAGATCAGCAGACACCTCCAACTGTCAGCTCCTCAGGCCAGTCTTTGCTGCAGAGACACTTTGCCTAGGGACTCAGCCTTCCTGTAGCAAATCAAGTGCATTATTTTCTAAGTTAACCAAAAAGGAGTATCACAGACTGGATGGGAGGTGAGTTTGGATACATGTATAAGTATGGCTGAATCCCTTTGCTGTCCATGGGAAACTCTCACAACATTGTTAATCAGCTATACTCCAATACAAAATTTAAAAAAATTAAAAAGGAGGATCAGATTGCACTCACATAAATCAAACAGAACTGTTTATTTATAGTGTTATTGAAGGAAAACTCTCTCTTAATCAAAACATGGTCCAAAGAAATCTGGATCATTTAGACATCCTACACAACTTCACACTGACTCACTTTACCAATGCTATTCTATTTGCAGGGCCAAATGAGCAGAAGATGGTTAACATACAGAAGGTCTTGGTAAGAGGTATGTGTCCTATAGGATATGGGCCCTCAGAAAATGCAAGTACCTGATTTATTTGTAAAATTTTCAGGGTCCAGTGGTTGAGAACATACTGACACATCCCCTTCAAAATTAGTGGATCTACCACCAAAAAGAAAAGAAGTATCACAATCCCTAATGTGATTTCACAAATAGTAACATAGCCCCAGTCCATATAGCAGGCAACATGAAAGGCTTCCAGGTTTAAGTGGATTTAAGTTTTGATTAAGAAAGGACTGCAGAAGTTTTTAGGTGAGGAACAAAAAACTCTGCCACCACTTGGACCATAAGATCAACAAGCCCTACAAGCTGGAGGCATCAGTGATATGAAAAGAGGCTGAGTGGCATTTGTGCCATGTCCCACTGAGAAAATCATAGCAGTTTTCCTGGGTTTCTGGAGCAAGTCCATGCCATCTGCAGCAGAGTGTAAAACATATGTAAAACAACTCTTGACATGGGACTAGGCCCTGGTAAAGATGGAACACCACTTAACCATATAACTCAATTGCTTATAAGCCAACTATAGGTTGGGTACACCCAGCAAATGTTCTCTGTAAGATAAGAGTGATACATCTGGCTTCAGGCACAGACAGGACCAGAGAGCACGTTGAAGGGTGAAAGAGGGTAAGCCAGACCCCATCCCACCACCATGGCATCTGCTGTGAACTGAAAGTTTGTATCTTCCCCAAATTCATATATGGAAGCTTAATCCCCAGTGTGCTGGCAGTAGAGGTGGGGACTTGGGAGGAAACCAGGTTTGGATGAGGGTTTGGGAGTAGGGACCCCATGATAGGATATGTGCCCTTCAGTTCAGTTCAATTCAGTTCAGTCACTCAGTCGTGTCTGACTCTTTGCGACCCCATGAATCACAGCACGCCAGGCCTCCCTGTCCATCACCAACTCCCGGAGTTCACTCAGACTCATGCCCATAGAGTCAGTATGTGCCCTTACAAGGAGATAAATATCCCAGAATGGAATCTCTTTGTCACATAAGGATGTTGCAAGATGCCAGCTGTCTCTGAACCTGGAGGCTGGCCCTCACCAGACAACAAGTATGTTGGTAACTTGATCTTGAATTTCTCAACCTCCAGAAATGTAGGAAATAAATGTCTCTTGTTTAAGGCACTCCATCTATGAAATTTTGTTATAGCAGCCTGAACTAAGATAGTATCCACCTCTATTACGATAGTGTCCTTTCCTCATCTGTTTTTCAGATATGTGACAGATCCCAACGACCAACTAAAAGGAAAAAAAAAAAAAATCTCAGGCTTGGTTTATGGATGGCTTGGCTTGGAATATGACACAGCTGAACACCAAATCTAATATGGTTCATTAAGGGATGGCCTTGAAAAACACTGGAAAGAGAAATTCTTCCCAATGGGCAGGGCTGTGGTTGGTTTACCTGGTCATATATTTTGTGTAGAAAGAAAAAGTAACCCATATTTTGGAATGTATGTGGACTTATAGGTTGTGCCAAATGGCCTGGCAAGCCAGTCAAGGGCTGTGGAGGCCTGTGCATAGACACGGGAGTGCTGGGTTTTTGCACCAAATGCTAATGCTCACAGAAAGCACTTACCCTGAAAGAGAAATTAAACAACCAAATAGAAAAAATAACTCAGCAGTTGATGTCAGCCTCTATCACTGGACATCCCAGGTTAAGAAAAAAAAAAGGATATATATACACACACGTGTGTGTGTGTGTGTGTGTGTGCGTGCGCATATATTCTGCTTTGTAATCTTGTGTTTGTGTATTTGGGAAATTGCTGAGGCTGAGTCATCATGGCAAAAAACTGTTAAGGAATAAACTAGAACAAGTAAGCTGGATTGGCAGCTTCCACAGGAAGAAGCCAGAACTGCCCACTAAAAACATATCATGTTACGAAAGATGTTTTGTCCGTCATAATCCAGAGAGATTTTTCAGCAAAATCAGTTAGTTTGTGCTCGTTAAGACAGCAAAAACAATCTGTCAGCCTGACCCTTCTCCACCATCTTTCCGTGAGCCTTGGGGCTGTCCAGAAGCTTTGGGGAGACCTGCCTGCCTGACAGCTGATTAGAATACTTCAGCGAGATGCTACTATGAATAGGAATTCTTAAATAAGGCAGTGAGCTCCTTCCTCATTCTGCGTGGGTGCTCAAAGACTTTCTAAGGATATTGGGATGCTTTTTAAGAGAGTCTATTAATTAGGGAATATTGGGTCAGATGTCTTCTTCCATCCAAAGAACATGTTTATCCCAGTATTGTGAGCTCAAAAATAACAAAATATAGAAGATTAGCAAAGAAACAGACACATAGATGCAGCCTTATTTTTACTGCACTATTAATAATATTCCCTTTATTGAACAGATGCAGAAATATTTGATAATCCACAAAAAGTGAAAGTCGCTCAATCGTCTCCAACTCTCTGGGACCCAATGGACTGTAGCCTGCCAGGCTCCCTTGTCCATGGATTTCTCCAGGCCAGAATACTGGAGTGGGTTGCTATTCCCTTCTCCAGGGGATCTTCCTGACCCAGGTATTGTGGACACAGGTCTCCTGCATTGCAGGCAGATTCCTTACCATCTGAGCCACCAAGGAAGCTGGGTGGGAATTCATTTATTCTAGAACCACAAAAGCTGATGTGTTAGGGTATGGATATTCATGAATACAGAAGATTAGGCAAGCTGTCTTCATCATTACCTCCTCAGTGTGGGCATCAGAAGAAAAGACAAGCAGTGCTTCCTTAGGAGCCAATTATCTCCATAGACAGATGAGGAAGATCTCACCCAGGGCATGTTTTCTAAGGCTTTCTTCTCCATGTAGTGTGTTATAGAGCTTTTATATTTTATTTTGTTTTGCAAAACAAACTTATACTCCAAAATAGCAGTCACTACACTAAAACCAAGCAGGCCAGCCTAAGTATTCTGTCCTCCCCTAAATCCATAAACACAAAACTTACCAATCATGTGTGCACACACACATGTACATAGACACACAAAGGGAAATAATTTAGCAGAAAGTAATGACTTGGATTTTAAGATTATACAATATTTCATTAGCAAGAGAGTAATGAATTGAGTGTAATCACATATTTTTATTCGCTACTCTATGAAATCTGGTTGATTGGATTATTGACCCATCATAGCAAAAAAAAATATCTTACAAAGCTGTCTATCTTAAAAAGCATCTTCAATAAATACATATCGATTGGATAAATGAGTAAAGGAATGAATGAATGAATAAGTGGATAGATTAATGGAAGGATTAATGAATGCAGTGTAAGTGGTATGAGAGCTTTACATAATATATGATCAGATCATATATTATGATTTTCATTTTCCTAACTAGAAACTTGCTTGCCCAAGTTATCCAGAACCCAGTAACACCTCTCTAAAGTGTTCTCACTTCAATTGTTAACCCAGGTCACTCAGTCCTGTCTGCATTTGAGAGAAATGCCAAGTCCATTTCATTATTGATTCCTCATTGCCATATGGAGTTGCTGTTGGAAATTGGTCCCTTTTAGTCACAGGGGTTGATTCACACTGCTAAGATGACACCCTTAGGAATTTATAGCCTTTAAAAAGAACAGGCTCAAGAGAATCCCCTGCTCCTGTCTTTGAGTTCCCAAGTAGAGCTCTTTAGTTTATTGATCCTCAGTGTAAAGCCATTTTTTTATACAAAGCGCAATGCAGTGGACAGAACACTGGCTTCTGAGACTCCATCGGCCTTGGTATGATGATGGACTGAAAGCAGTTCTGCCTCCAAAGCATTTTTAACTTGATATTGAACCTAGACTCTCCCTTTCCATGGGACGCACACCCCTTTAGGGCCCATGTTGTTCCTTTTTGCCAGATAACTAACTAAAAGCATGGGATAATATTGAACCTCAAAGAGGTGGGGTAGATCTTTCTCCCTCCCAGGAGGTTTCTGGGCCCCATATTTTTACTCTCCTTTACATATCAAGGGGAATTGAGAGGGAATTCCCTTGTCCATGACCAAATGGCCTGCTCCTTCTTCCTCAAGGGAAATCAGCCTTCACATAACTAAGAAGAACTACTCATCAGACCCTTACATAAACACAAGAGAGTCTCCATAGCAAAGGACCACAGCTGCTGGGAAAATTTCGAGTTCAGTCTCACCCAGCACTGCACAGCAGTGGACACAGTGACATGTGCTGAATCCCTTACTGCAAACCAGGCTCTTTTTAAAGCATGTCACACTCATGAGCTCATCTGATCCCCAGGTAATCTCTGTGATAGACATAATCTTTGTCTCATTTTTACAGATTAAGAAACTGAAGCTGAGGGAAGTTCAGGAATGTGGTGGGCAATGTTGCAGAACTAGTAAGGAGTATAGCCAGACTCAAGTTTATAGGCATATAAATTGTCTGTAGATACACAGGTATCATAGGCGAACAAAGCTTGGTACTACAACATCTCTTTGGCTTGTGGATTATTTTGAGATGAAAACACTCTAAGTTCAAAAGACTTGGAGAAGAAACTTTTGACTTTATCCAGTTAACTGCCTAAAAGAATTCAGGTAGAGGGCCTGTTGCCAGAATAAAGCTATCACAAGTAGTTGTTGTTCAGTTGCTAAGTCACATCTGACTCTGCAACCCCATGAACTGCAAAACACCATGCTTCCCTCTCCTTCAATATTTCCTGGAGTTTGCTCAAATTCATGTCCATCAAGTTGGTGATGCCATCCAACCATCTCACCCTCTGCTGTCCCCTTATTTTCCTGCTTTCAGTCTTTCCCAGCATCGGGGTCTTTTCCAGTGCGTCAGTTCTTCGCATCAAGTGGCCAGGGGGAGCTTCAGCTTCAGCGTCAGTCCTTCCAATGAATATTCAGAGTTGATTTCCTTTAGGATCGACTGGTTTGATCTTCTTGCTGTCCATGGCACTCTCAAGAGTCTTCTCCAGCACCACAATTTGAAAGCATCAACTCTTTGGCACTTAGCCTTCTTTATGGTCCAACTCTCTCATCCATACATGACTACTGGAAAAATCATAGCTTTTTTGGCAAATTGATGTCTCTGTTTTTTAATACTCTGTCTAGGTTTGTCATAGCTTTTCTTCCAAGGAGCAATTATCTTTTAATTTCATGGCTGCAGAATACCACCAGAAATGTTTGCAAAGAATATGGGCTGGCTGCAGTGGAGGAAACTCCAGGCAGGGCCTAGAGACCAGAGTCCACTCTGTGTCCTGTTGTCTCTGCCTGCCACAGCAAACATTTGCTTTTCCATCTCCCTGTGAATTGTCTTCTTCCACTTGGAGGTCTCAAACCACTACCCCTAACATCCTCTTCTGTTTTTCACTGAAGATGGTATTTAAGGTGAGGGCTTTGGCCATCTTGGGCAAGTTTCTTAGTTTTCCTGGGTCTCGACCATGTATCAGTTCAGTTCACTTCAGTCGCTCAGTCGTGTCCGACTCTTTGCGATCCCATGAATTGTAGTGCGCCAGGCCTCCCTGTCCATCACCAGCTCCCGGAGTTCACTCAGACTCGTGTCTGTGAGTCAGTGATGCCATCCAGCCATCTCATCCTCGGTTGTCCCCTTCTCCTCCTGCCCCCAATCCTTCCCAGCATCAGAGTCTTTTCCAATGAGTCAACTCTTTGCATGAGGTGGCCAAAGTACTGGAGTTTCAGCTTTAGCATCATTCCTTCCAAAGAAATCCCAGGGCTGACATCCTTCAGAATGGACTGGTTGGATCTTCTTGCAGTCCAAGGGACTCTCAAGAGCCTTCTCCAACACCACAGTTCAAAAGCATCAATCTACCATGTATACGTGTCATTAAACTTTTGCTTGATTTTCTCCTGTTAACCTATCTCATGGCAATTTGATTCTATGATCAGCCAAAGAACCTAGAACAATAGGTAACTTCTTCCTCCCCGACAATATGTGTAGCCTGCTCTGTGCTGTACACTGACTTCATNTCTACCATGTATACGTGTCATTAAACTTTTGCTTGATTTTCTCCTGTTAACCTATCTCATGGCAATTTGATTCTATGATCAGCCAAAGAACCTAGAACAATAGGTAACTTCTTCCTCCCCGACAATATGTGTAGCCTGCTCTGTGCTGTACACTGACTTCATACCAGTAGTGTGATGGGAAGACAGCAGGAGGCCTGGGAGGCAGAAATCAGAGATCCTAGCAGAGTTCAACCCATCCTTTTTGCCTGTGCTATTATGTTCCTTTACCATGGCCCTACAAACAGAATTTATTTTTTGTGATTTCCCTGCAACATATAGAATTTAAAGTGGGGGAAGCCTCAGTACCATTGAATCAAATTTGATTACAGACATATTGTATGCTTCCTTTTCTGCAACACTCAGAAAATTAACACACTTAAAATTCCTACATGTAGAAATGTGTCTTTTCTTTGGCTAGTTTTGCTCTGATAGGATTTTTCTTTTTCACTTCTTTGGAAAACCAGTTTTCTCAAATACAGATCCCTGTGGAGGGAAAAAAAATGGAAAACCGCTAGTGGAAAATCGCTTCTAGCTTTTGCTATATGCTTCTATTGGCAAAGGATTTTACATGATACCAAGGAAAAGCAAAGAACAAGTAAATTTGAAAAGAGATTGTTTCCAATGATCAAAATCCTCCTATTATGCATAGCTATATATTTTTGTAAAATGTCAGGATTTACATAAGCAAATTATTTTTCCTTCCTCAAAACCATCCCTTTTCTTGTATTACAGATCTTGCTGTTATGTAAAAATTAGTTTAAAATTCAACACACTGTGATACATAATGTGCGTATTTGTTTAAAATATATTCTAGGCAGTAAGTGGTCCTGATAGGAAATCTCATTTCTAGGGGGGTCAGCTAACATTATATCAGAAAGGTTGCACTTCAAAGTACTTTCAACAGTGTTCCAGTTATGTTGATCTCAGAACTGATCTTACTACCCAGTATGATGAATGCCAGAAATCATCTCTCATCAGTGAAATTAGTAATAAGATATTTTAATAATATTTAAGTGATGAAGATATTTTAATGATACTTCTCATTTTTGGATGAATGCAGAAAAAATACCTCACAGATCTGGTGAAAGACACTCAGGGAAGGCACTCAAGACTTAATCTCTTCAGGACCATTGTGATCCAGGCAGCAAACCAGAGAATCCTTGTTTCCTGATGGTTACTAGAAAAGTGACCACATTCTGCCTCTAAAATATTGTTCAGTCTGCCTCAGGTGAATCTTTCATGCAAGTTGTTTTAAGTCACTTAAGAGAACAGAGAGATGGGATGTTAAGATTAGAAGACAGATTGCACGTACTCTTTTATGCTTGTTTAGAAAATATCTAATAAATGTTGACATGGGACACAGAATTTTGTCTAAGATCTGCTTTCATTATGATATGCTACCCTTAATGCATAATACATACTCTTCATTATCTCAGATTTTTAGAGTCTACATTTATCTATAGAAGCATCTAGAGAGGTGCATCACTCAATTAATAAGTCTGTTTGCATTTGGTTATTGTTAACCACTCATCTACTTACGGAGAAGGCAATGGCTCCCCACTCCAGTACTCTTGCCTGGAAAATCCCATGGATGGAGGAGCCTGGTGNTTAGAGTCTACATTTATCTATAGAAGCATCTAGAGAGGTGCATCACTCAATTAATAAGTCTGTTTGCATTTGGTTATTGTTAACCACTCATCTACTTACGGAGAAGGCAATGGCTCCCCACTCCAGTACTCTTGCCTGGAAAATCCCATGGATGGAGGAGCCTGGTGTGCTGCAGTCCATGGGGTTGCAAAGAGTTGGACACGACTGAACGACCTCACTTTCACTTTTCACTTTCATGCATTGGAGAAGGAAATGGCATCCCACTCCAGTGTTCTTGCCTGGAGAATCCCAGGGGTGGCGGAGCCTGGTGGGCTGCCATCTATGGGGTCGCAAATGGACACGACGGAAGTGAATTAGCAACAGCAGCAGTAGCAGCAGCATCTACTTACAGAAGCCAGAAACCTCAGCATCAACTTTGATATTATTCAATTTTTAAAAAAATACATTGAAACTGGCAGCAAATCTAAATCCTTCTAATATATAGTTCAGATACCTTCTTCTCTACCTCCACTACTGCTACCCACCCAGACTAACTTTTTATTATCTATCACACTGATGGGCCACAACCTCCCACCTGTCTTTCACTGTGATCTTGGCTTTCACATTTCTGGCATAATATTTCACAGTGTCACCCACTGTTTAGAAATCTTATAGAACTCACGCTTTTCCTTCTTTAACCTTCAAAGCTTAAATGTAAATGTCACCCCCTCCACTAATCTTTCCTGATCCCCTTACTCAGAAATAGTCTTTCCTGCTTCTGTTACCACATGTATCTAAGTTTAATAAGCACCATAATTCATCATTTTATTCTGCCTCCTCTACTAAATTTGAGTGTTTGAAGGCATGAATCACATCTTCATTTGATGTTCTTTATAGCACAGTGGTAGTATATATCTACCTAATACCTTTGAATTGCCTGCTATACATTCAGGGCTTCTCTGATAGCTCAACTGGTAAAGAATCCACCTGCAATGCAGGAGATCCTGGTTCAATTCCTGGTTCGAGAAGATCCCCTGGAGAAGGGGATCCACTGGAGAAAGGATAGGCTACCCATCCCAGTATTCTTGGGCTTCCCTTGTGGCTCAACTGGTAAAGAATCTGCCTGCAATGAGGGAGACCTGAATTCAATCCCTGGATTGGGAAGATCCCTTCAAACTCAGTTAAACTTAGTGGTTTCTTAAATGCTTAGTGTAAGAGCAGTGGCATTAAGAATTTTTTAAATTAATAAACTTATTTTAATTGGATGCTAATTACTTTACAATACCGTGATGGTTTTTTGCCATACAACAACATGAACTGGCCACAGGTACACATGTGTGCCCCCACCCTGAACCACCCTCCCTCTTCCCCTCCCTACCCCATCTCTCCAGGTTGCCTCAGAGCACAGACTTTGGGCACCCTGCCTCCTGCATTGCCCTTCTACTGGTCATCTCTGTTACATATGGTAATGCACCTGTTTCAGTGCTATTCTCTCAAATCAGCCCATCCTCGCCTTCTCCCACTGAGTTCAAAGTCTGCTCTTTACCTCAGTGTCTCCTTTGCTGCCCTACATGTAGGATCGTGAGTGCCATCTTTCTAAATTCCATATATTTGTGTTAATATACAGCATTTGTCCTTCTGGCTTACTTCACTCTGTGTAATAGGCTTCAGGTTTATCCACCTCATTGGAACTGACTCAAATGTGCTCAGTGAATGTAGGGACCATGGTGATGGTGGTAGGTCAGGAATAAGAAGGAGTTGATTTTCCAGATTCTACACCTCAACCCCCAAGGTCTTGACCCAGGACCTAGAGCAAGCACTTTGAAACACACAGTCCAGATTAATTCTGAAGCAGATGGTTTCAGGATCACATCCTGGTATGTGAGTGAGTGGCAGGGCATGAACAAGGAAATGTTAAAGTGAGTCCAAGAGAAGAACTCACTGGCACTGAGAAAGGAAACCTGGAGAGCTAGTGGGCAGAAGGTCATTCTCTTTGGGTTCTGTGTCTCCACAGTTCAGCAGTCAAACCAAATGGATGTTGTGGGTTTTCACTAAAGAAAAAAATGATCTATGACCATATTCTTTCTTTTGAATTACTCTTAAAGGCCACCTGCAGGAATACATCAATGCTGGAGTGTTGATTATTTCCTTATTTTGAACAGAACATGCCAGAGAGTAACAGACCTTGGCATTTAAATTGGCAAGTTGGTGGGTGGTTAGTAGAAGGAAAGTCTAATAAAATTCCATCACTGCAGGCTGAAATGGTTTTTAACCAATCAGNGAATTACTCTTAAAGGCCACCTGCAGGAATACATCAATGCTGGAGTGTTGATTATTTCCTTATTTTGAACAGAACATGCCAGAGAGTAACAGACCTTGGCATTTAAATTGGCAAGTTGGTGGGTGGTTAGTAGAAGGAAAGTCTAATAAAATTCCATCACTGCAGGCTGAAATGGTTTTTAACCAATCAGTGGTTGTTCTGCAATCATTAATTCAAATGCTTAAGCCCAAATGTAGTATAATAAGCAAGTGAAACAAATAAGCAATTGATCATTTAAACTGATGAATTTCTTGCCCCACCTACAACATGTAAAGAATTTGGAGGCTCCATCTTTACACTATGAAAAAGCTGAACTAACTGAAAATCAACAGCTTTTCTGAGATATGTCAGAGAAATAGAGGCCACAGGGGCAAACTGTCACCCTGAGAGTGGGAAAGACAGGTGAATACAGAGGATCATAGCCAAACACAGAGAATCACAGATGACCTCCGCTTATCTGAATTAGGAGCTACTGGAGGCAAGAACTGGTAGGAGCACTTAAATGACAACTTTGGTGCATTGGTAGAGTTTGAGTGTAAACTAGCTGTACAGTGAGAACTCTTGAGGGTCCAGTCTTTAGGGCCCTCCACTCTTTCCAGGGTTCACCTTGTAGAATCCCCAAGTTCTCATGCTGAGCAGCTAAGAAAAAATTCCCTTATTTCTTGCAGGGAGAGTGAGAAAGAACTCATTTGAGAAAAATCCATTCTTTAAAAATCTAACCTCTAAGAAAAACAACTTTACCATATCCTTACCCACCTGAGGGAAGAGTAATTATTCAACTCCAGGTCCTTCTAGCCCTTCTGTCTCATCTACAGAGAGAAAAAAAGTAACTTTAGAACATCTGCAAAAGTCATAAGTCAGGGACACAGACCCACTAAAAGATTGAGATTCAACTATAAAATTGTAGAATGTTTCTGGTCCCCCAAACCTCAGGATTGTGTCAGTAGGGCTTCAATATCATTATAATGGATTACAGCTAAAAGATCTGCAATATACAAATTCTATTTAAGGAGTAGTTCTTTAGTAAATCCAAGACAAGAGAGGAAATATAAACAACGACATTAAAGGAAGCTGAAAGCTGAAGCCTCTGCCACCCACAGCTACAGTAAACACTAAACATGACCCAAGTCCCAGTTAGATTAGCATAAAACTTCACACTAGCTGCTGTATACCTCAATTCCCTTTATCCTATGCCTATTCAGCTTTCAACAAAATATTACAAGTCATGTTAAGAGGCAAGAATAAAACACAATCTAAAAAGAAAAAAACAAGTATAATAACCATACTCAGAGATGGCATAGGTTTTAGAATTATTGTTAAGGAATAAAAATACTATGATTAATATATCAAGGTCTCTAATGAAACAGTGCACAACATAGAACAGATAGGTACTATAAACAGGGATAAAACTCTACAAGGATAAACAGGAAATGCTAAAAATGAAAACCTGTAAATAAAATGAAGAATGCCTTGATGGGCTCATCAGTAAACTAAATACAGCCAAGGAAAGAATAAGTAAACTTGAAAATATGTCATTGGAGACTTTCTAAGTAAAATGTAAAAAAAAATAAAAATTTAAAAAGCTGAACATCCAGAATTGTGGGACAAGTGCAAAAGATTTATGTATTTCTACACTTATGTAATTGGGATACAAGAAAGAGAAAATAAAGCAGAAAAAATGTTAAAAGTTACAATATTTGAGAATTTTCCAGTATCAATGATTGTGGGAAAATTAACAAGATGGCGCCAGTAGGCTCCCTCACCCCACTGTCTCTCGCTCTTGCCCCATGATTTTAGATGAGTATGTAGCAGCTGAGCTCACATATAGCACTGTGCATGCACGTCCCGGGGTACTCGCCTGGCCACGCACTGTTTTGTGCAGTACGCCTGTGTGAGCTTCACCGTGAAAGCCCCGGCTGTTGCTGCACTGGGGCTACATTGGAGCCATAGCATGTTTTATGTTATATGAGGTTATGTTCTGGCTTTGTTTTGGCNGCTCTTGCCCCATGATTTTAGATGAGTATGTAGCAGCTGAGCTCACATATAGCACTGTGCTTGCATGTCCCGGGGTACTCGCCTGGCCACGCACTGTTTTGTGCAGTACGCCTGTGTGAGCTTCACCGTGAAAGCCCCGGCTGTTGCTGCACTGGGGCTACATTGGAGCCATAGCATGTTTTATGTTATATGAGGTTATGTTCTGGCTTTGTTTTGGCTGCATTGTAGTTATGTTGTGGCTGCTGCTACAGCTCTTGTTTCTGCCAGGAGGGAGACTGTGTTATGGCTGCCATGNGTTGCTGCACTGGGGCTACATTGGAGCCATAGCATGTTTTATGTTATATGAGGTTATGTTCTGGCTTTGTTTTGGCTGCATTGTAGTTATGTTGTGGCTGCTGCTACAGCTCTTGTTTCTGCCAGGAGGGAGACTGTGTTATGGCTGCCATGCCACCCAGGAGAGAATAAACATGTCTGCAGTTCCTGTTGTTCCTTGAGTCTCCTTGCAGCCTCTTAGCTAGTTCCTTGCCTATCCTGGATTCAGCAAACAGTGCACACAGTGTGAACAGCAAGACAATTGGTGTCACAAACAGGATCAGTGGTACAAGTGGCATAGTCAGCAGGATGAGAAGCAATACAGTGCTAGACACCAAACCACAGGTAAAGGAAGCTGAGAGAACACCAAGGATGATTAATAACAAATAATCAATACACAGACATGTCATATTCAAACTGCAGAACAATCAAAGAAAAAGAGAAAACTGTAAAAGAAGACAGAAAAAATATGCTTAATGCCAAAAAGAATGAGGCTAAAAGTTACATTGGACTCCTTCTCAGAAAACCATGCAGGCAATAAAAGAGTGAAATATTTAAAGAATTGAAAAAAAATCAGCTTAGAATTATGTACTGAGTAAAATTATCATTCAAAAAAGGAAATACAAAGTCTTTTTAAAACAAAAACCAAAGGAATTCATTTCTGGTAGACCTGTTCTATAAATGTTAGAAGTTCTTCAGAGAGTGGAAAAATTATATAGGTGAGAATTTTAATCTATATAAAGAAACGGATGGAGTTGGAGAAAGAATAAAAAAGATAAAATATTTTACTCTTCTTCTTAAACAATGACACGTAACTCTTTGTCAACAATACAATCACTCACACTAAACAATATTTGGGGTGATTATGGCTTATGAATGAGTGAAATGGATGGTTTTAAGGGAGGGGAGGGTGGTGATAATACTTGGCTACAAGGTGACTGCACAACGTATAAAGCAGTGCAGCGACATATGAAAGTAGACTTCGTTGGTAGTCACATTGCAGACATGACGGCAGCCGCTAAAAAGAACTTAAAAGTATAATTCATATGCTAAGAGAGGAGAGAATAGAATCATATTAAATGTTCATTTCAAACCGGCCAGAGAAGGCAGAAAAAGAGGGCAAGTTCGTTTTTAAAAGAAAAAAAAGGAAATAATAGAATGAGTGTAACAAACATGGTTAGATAATACATCAACTGTAACACTGTATTAATTGGCTCAGACTGCCAGAACAACATACCCTAGACTTGGAGGCTTAAACAACAGAAGTTAATTTTCTCCCAGTTCTGGAAGTTAGACATTCAAGATGGAGGTTCTGCCTGATTCAGCTTCTCATGAAGATTATTTTCAATATTGCAGGCACTTTCTTACTATGTGTCCATATGGTCTTCCCTCGGTGCATGCTGAGATGAGAGACACAGAGAAAGAGAGAGAGAATGAGGAAAGGAGGGAGAGGGGGAGATGGTGGGTGCTCTGGTGTCTCTTCTTGCCAGCACAGTAATCCTGTTAGATCAGGGTCTCACCCTTAATACTTCCTTTAACCTTAATTACTCCCTGGGAGGAGAAGGAAATGGCAACCCACTCCAGTGTTCCTACATGGAGAATTCCAGGGACAGAGAGGCCTGGCAGGCTACAGTCCATGGGGTCACAAAGAGTCTCTCTGCATCATCAAATATGACCATCCTGAGGTTTATGTCCAAAAAGTTAGTCTTATTTCTTTAGAAAAATTATTTAAATAGAAAAATATAAGTGTATAATACATGTTGCAGTGTAGTTGTCTGATTTATCAGCCATGTTGACATGATACAAATGAAACAAACAGGAGGCACTGGCTGTTCCTGGGTGAGAAAGGGTCCCCAGTCAAGGACTGAGGCTTTGGAAAGGAAGGGAAAACTCAAACTGTTACCTTTTTCAATGGGTCAGCACAGAGATTGAGGAGAGCAGACACTGGGTTCCAATTTAGGCCTATGAGAAGCTCGCCAGCTGCAACGGACTGTGCAGAGGCATCGCGGAGACACCTACCCCTCACCTGAGGTCAGCGGTGGCAGCCGAGAGGAGCAGTCCCACATCCAAGGAGCAACAGCTGCGTGGGCCCAGGAGGACCTCCACGTTCAAGGTCAGTAGGGGCGACCGTGAAGAGATACACGTCGTCCAAGGTAAGGAGCAGTGGCTGCACTTTGCTAGAGCAGCCATGAAGAGATACCCCATGTCCAAAGTAAGAGAAACTCAAGTAAGACGATAGCTGTTGCAAGAGGGCATCAGAGGGCAGACACACTGAAACCATAATCACAGAAAACTAGTTATTCTGATCACAGGGACCACAGCCTTGTCTAACTCAGTGAAACTAAGCCATGCCATGTGGAGCCACCCAAGACAGATGGGTCATGGTGGAGAGATCTGACAGAATGTGGTCCACTGGAGAAGGGAATGGCAAACCACTTCAGTATTCTTGCCTTGAGAACCTCATGAACAGTATGAAAAGGCAAAATGATAAGATGATGAAAGAGGAACATCCCAGGTCAGTAGGTGCCCAATATGCTACAGGAGATCAGTGGAGAAATAACTCCAGAAAGAATGAAGGGATAGAGCCAAAGCAAAAACAATACCCAGTTGTGGATGTGACTGGTGATAGAAGCAAGGTCCAATGTTGTAAAGAGCAATATTGCATAGGAACCTGGAATGTTAGGTCCATGAATGAAGGCAAATTAGAAGTGGTCAAACAGGAGATGGCAAGAGTCAATGTCAACATTCTAGGAATCAGCAAACTAAAATGGACTGGAATGGGTGAATTTAACTCAGATTACCATTATATCTACTACTGTAGCAGGAATCCCTTAGAAGAAATGGAGTAGCCATCATGGTCAACAAGAGAGTCCAAAATGCAGTACTTGGATGCAATCTCAAAAATGACAGAATGATCTCTGTTTGTTTCCAAGGCAAACCACTCAATATCACGGTAGTCCAAGCCTATGCCCCAACCAGTAACACTAAAGAAGCTGAAGTTGAATGGTTCTATGAAGACTTATAAGACCTTTTACAACTAACACCCAAAAAAGATGTCCTTTTCATTATAGGGGATTGGAATGCAAAAGTAGGAAGT
>SJYA01000778.1:1441202-1455732 GCA_006410615.1 Neotragus moschatus | reverse complement strand
AAAAAAAAGGAAATAATAGAATGAGTGTAACAAACATGGTTAGATAATACATCAACTGTAACACTGTATTAATTGGCTCAGACTGCCAGAACAACATACCCTAGACTTGGAGGCTTAAACAACAGAAGTTAATTTTCTCCCAGTTCTGGAAGTTAGACATTCAAGATGGAGGTTCTGCCTGATTCAGCTTCTCATGAAGATTATTTTCAATATTGCAGGCACTTTCTTACTATGTGTCCATATGGTCTTCCCTCGGTGCATGCTGAGATGAGAGACACAGAGAAAGAGAGAGAGAATGAGGAAAGGAGGGAGAGGGGGAGATGGTGGGTGCTCTGGTGTCTCTTCTTGCCAGCACAGTAATCCTGTTAGATCAGGGTCTCACCCTTAATACTTCCTTTAACCTTAATTACTCCCTGGGAGGAGAAGGAAATGGCAACCCACTCCAGTGTTCCTACATGGAGAATTCCAGGGACAGAGGAGCCTGGCAGGCTACAGTCCATGGGGTCACAAAGAGTCTGTCTGCATCATCAAATATGACCATCCTGAGGTTTATGTCCAAAAAGTTAGTCTTATTTCTTTAGAAAAATTATTTAAATAGAAAAATATAAGTGTATAATACATGTTGCAGTGTAGTTGTCTGATTTATCAGCCATGTTGACATGATACAAATGAAACAAACAGGAGGCACTGGCTGTTCCTGGGTGAGAAAGGGTCCCCAGTCAAGGACTGAGGCTTTGGAAAGGAAGGGAAAACTCAAACTGTTACCTTTTTCAATGGGTCAGCACAGAGATTGAGGAGAGCAGACACTGGGTTCCAATTTAGGCCTATGAGAAGCTCGCCAGCTGCAACGGACTGTGCAGAGGCATCGCGGAGACACCTACTCCTCACCTGAGGTCAGCGGTGGCAGCCGAGAGGAGCAGTCCCACATCCAAGGAGCAACAGCTGCGTGGGCCCAGGAGGACCTCCACGTTCAAGGTCAGTAGGGGCGACCGTGAAGAGATACACGTCGTCCAAGGTAAGGAGCAGTGGCTGCACTTTGCTAGAGCAGCCATGAAGAGATACCCCATGTCCAAAGTAAGAGAAACTCAAGTAAGACGATAGCTGTTGCAAGAGGGCATCAGAGGGCAGACACACTGAAACCATAATCACAGAAAACTAGTTATTCTGATCACAGGGACCACAGCCTTGTCTAACTCAGTGAAACTAAGCCATGCCATGTGGAGCCACCCAAGACAGATGGGTCATGGTGGAGAGATCTGACAGAATGTGGTCCACTGGAGAAGGGAATGGCAAACCACTTCAGTNTACCTGGAATAAAGAGTTTGATAAATGTTACTGGGAAAAATGTGAATAATAAGCATTCATCCAGGCTTTCAATTAAATGATACCCATATTATAATACTTTTCTTTCTTTCTTTTTGCCTCCCCAACATCTCATTAGGTGATTATCACATACATTTATATGTGATAAAGTGCCCACTTGATATTATAGGAGCCGAAATAGGAGATACACTCTCTACTTACTTCCAGAAAACCAGTAACAGGCACATCATCCTATTATATATTTCGCTTATTTATCAAATTTATCATTATTTTCTGCACTTTCTTCAATACCTTAAGCTTCATAAGAAAGAGCCCTTTTATATATTTCGTTTGTGAGGAGATCCTCAGCACCTAGAATGCAGCTTGACACACACACAAAACCCAATGGATGTGATATTTCTGCCCATAATATTGCATGCGTGCATGCTAAGTTGCCTCAGTAATGTCCAACTCTTTGTAACCCCACAGACTATAGCCCAGCAGATGCCTCTGTCCATGGGATTCTCCAGGCAAGAATACTGCAGTGGGTTGCCATTTCCTATGCCAGGGGATCTTCCCAACCCAGGGATCAAACACACATCTCTTTTGTCTCCTGCATTGGAAGGCAGGTTCTTTGCTACTAGTGCAAGCTGAGAATCCCCATAATATTGATTTATGAACAAATAATGCAGAAATTAAGGGACAGTTAAAATTAACTCCAGTTGGTGGACCATAGATGTCAAGGTGTTCAGAGGGGGTACTCACCAGAGATGATGTCCACAAAAACCACTGCACAAGCAGAGGAAGCATCATGCTAGAATCTTCGGTTTCCAAAGCCATTTAGGTTCCTGCCTGTTTACAAAGCCTGCTTTAGTAGATTCCCTCAAATCTTGCGAGCTACTCAATATCCTTGCTGTTATTAATTTTACTGTTATTTTCTCAATTATTATTATCTTTTTTGCCCACACTGCACAGCATGCAGCATGGGGAAATTCTATTTCCCTGACCAGTGATTGATCCCACACCCACCACCAGGGACGTATCAATATCCTCTCTACAAATCCATTTTTTTATAAAGCAGATCTGATTCCTATCGGTTCCAGCTATGTGACTGATACTGAATTTATGCTTCTTTGGTGCCTATAGAAGAGTGATTGCTAAGATCACAGTTAGTAGGAACATTATGACAGAAGCAGTCCCATTTTGGTAGTGTCACATATGACTTGAGCTGACCATCCACATGTTTAATCATTACCTAAACAATTGGGGTGACAATTAGCTACATTAGAGCCATGCTCTGCCAGCTTTAATAATTTTAAATTCAACAGTCATACAATCATCACTGAATACCTGCAAAAATTGCCTAGAATTAGAAATAATTCTTGACTATAAAATGGTGACATTAAGGTAAACAAAGATTTTTTAGACCATAAATAGTACTTATAAAAAAGATATTTAAATTTTTGCTCTTTAAAATGTGATTTTAAAAAAATAAAAAGGCAAGCAACAATGGGAAAATATTTGCAATTTCTAATAAATTATTTGTATTCAGATATATAAGTACATATGAAAATAAATTGATGTTAGGATAAATAATATATAAAACACTCTTACAACTCAACAATAAGAAAAGCCAGTTTTTAAGATAAGTAAAAAGCTTAAATAGATATTTTATAAAAGAATATATAAGAATACCAATAAGCACATGAAAAGATGCTCAATATCTTTAGTCATCAGGGAAATGCAAAATAAACTCTCATACATTGCTGGTGGGAGTATAAATTATATAACCACTTTCAAAAACATGTAATTAATTTTTATATAGATAAACAATGCTTATAAAATCCACCTCTTTGACCCTGAGGTATTTACACAAAATAAATAAAATGTTATGTCCACAAAAGGCACCCACACAAATGCTCACTGGGCCTATATTCAAAATAGCCCAAACTGGAAATGACTAAATGGTCTATCAATGGGTGAATGGATAAAGAAATTATGGCATATCTATATAATTGAACACTATTCAGCAATAAAAAAGAAGAAACTACTGATACACATAACAAAATGGGTGAATTTCAAATAGTATACTGGGCAAGAGCAATAAAATTCTAATGAGTTTGGACTATATGATTTATTCTAGCCCTATAATTGGCAAAGTAAGCTCTAATGATACAAATTTGATTAGTCATTACCTGATACAGGAATCAGTGGGGCAAGGGGGACTGACTGCGAAAGGGACAGATGTCCCTGTGGTAATGGAAATAATCTATATCTTGATTGAGTTAGTGGTTGGATGGGGTACACATTTGTCAACTCCTCAAACTACACAGTTACAATGTGTGTATTTTATTACATGTACATTTTTATCTCGATAAAATTGATAAAAAAGATAATTGATAATTTGAATACACAAAACATGAGGGAGGATGTGGTAGGTGCTACCATAACAATACAAAGTCAAATATGAAAGGAGAAAAGAAAAATTATTTTCATTTGTAGAAGTTCAGTTCAGTTCAGTCGCTCAGTCGTGTCCGGCTCTTTGTGACCCCATGAATCGCAGCACACCAGGCCTCCTTGTCCATCACTAACTCCCAGAGTTCACTCAGACTCATGCCCATCGAGTCAGTGATGCCATCCAGCCATCTCATCCTCTGTCGTCCCCTTTTCCTCCTGCCCCCAATCCCTCCCAGCATCAGAGTTTTTTCCAGTGAGTCAACTCTTCACATGAGGTGGACAATGTACTGGAGCTTCAGCTTTAGCATCATTCCTTCCAAAGAAATCCCAGGGCCGATCTCCTTCAGAATGGACTGGTTGGATCTCCTTGCAGTCCAAGGGACTCTCAAGAGTCTTCTCCAACACCACAGTCAAAAGCATCAATTCTTTGGCACTCAGCCTTCTTCACAGTCCAACTCTCACATCCATACATGACTAATGGAAAAACCATAGCCTCGACTAGATGGAGCTTTTTTGGCAAAGTAATGTCTCTGCTTTTGTATATGCTATCTAGGTTGGTCATAAGTTTTCTTCCAAGGAGTAAGCGTCTTAATTTCATGGCTGCAGTCACCATCTGCAATGATTTTGGAGCCTCCAAAAATAAAGTTTGACACTGTTTCCACTGTTTTCCCATCTATTTCCCTGGAGAAGTTAGGCAAGACCTAATGGAAGACACAGCATTTGAGTGAAGGTTTTGGGTCTGGATGGCATTTCAATAGAAGACAATGGGGGAAGACACACGGATAAAATATGCACAGGAAATGGCAAAGAATCAGGTACAGCTGAGGCGCCCATTGCATTTATTCATTAACTCAGCAAATATTTTATTGATGGCCTGCTAGAACCAGAGAGTCCCATGGTAGATAATATAAAGTTCCTGCTTTCATAGATCTTACATTTTAACATGGAGACATATATAAAAAAACAAATAAATTTGTAATACACCAACTGTGCAAAATATAGCTGGGAAAAGNATTTATTCATTAACTCAGCAAATATTTTATTGATGGCCTGCTAGAACCAGAGACTCCCATGGTAGATGATATAAAGTTCCTGCTTTCATAGATCTTACATTTTAACATGGAGACATATATAAAAAAACAAATAAATTTGTAATACACCAACTGTGCAAAATATAGCTGGGAAAAGGAGAAAGAGAAGGTAGGGGTGGGGATTTGGTTGCTCTGTTAGATGAGGTAGTCAGCAAAGATCTCTCTGAAAGGGTGACTTTTGAGTAGAATCATGAGTAAAAGTGAAAGTGAAGTAGCTCAGTCATGTCCGGCTCTTTGCGACCCGGCAGACTGTAGCCCACCAGGCTCCTCCATCCATGGGATTCTCCAGACAAGAATACTGGAGTGGGTTGCCATTTCCTTCCCCAGGGGATCTTCCAGACCCAGGGATTGAACCCAGGTCTCCCACATTGCAGGCAGACGCTTTAACCTCTGACCCACCAGGGGAGCCCTACCATGAGTAAAGAACACTGCAAATATCTGGGCTTCCCAGGTGGCACTAGTGGTAAAGAACCTGTCTGCCAATGCAGGCAATGTAAGAGATGCAGGCTTGATTCCTGGATCGAGAAGATCTCCTGGAGAAGGAAATGGCAACCCACTCCAGTATTCTCGCCTGGAAAGTTCCATGAACAGAGGAACTTGACAGACTACAGTCCATGGAGTTGAAAAGAGTCAGACACAACTGAAGCAACTTAGCACAGCAGGTATCTGGAGGAAGTACGTTTCGGACCGAAGGGACAGTTAATGCAAAGACCTTGAAGATGAAGCCTGACAGATGCATTCAGAGAACAGCAATGAGCAAAGAAGGATGTAGTGATTCCAGGGCAGGGTCACTGGGGAGCATGGCAAGAAGTGATGGGGAGTGTGGGAGAGAGACAGAACTCAGAGGGCCTTTCTTCTCATTAGTGTGCAATATGAACAACCTGAAGATCTCACTGAATCTCTAAATTTGGATTCAGTTGGTCTGGGGATACAGCCTGAGATTTTGCCTTTCCAACAAGCTTGTCGATGATGCAATGATTATTGGTCCACAGATCACTTTTAAATAGAAAATATTAGGACTTGGGAGAATATTTTAAGGAGTAGCATTATCTGCCATTTGCATCTAGGGGGTCAAAAGCAGAGTCAGGAAAAAAAGGAGACTACTGAAATACATTTGGGGTATAATGGTGATTTGGACTAAAATAGCTATGGAAGAGTGGCAAGAAATGGTTGAATTTTTGATGTAGTTTTAAAATAAAGCTGAAAAGACTTTTACTGACAAATTAAATTTTTTATGTGATGTAAGAGAGAGGTCAAAGATGACTCCAAGCATTTGGTCCTAGCAAATGAAGTATTATATGAATCTGTAGTTCAGGGGAAAGACAGACATAAATTTAGAAGCAGTGAGGACAGAGATGATACTTCTTGCCATGAGACGCGATGAGATGACCAAGTGAAAGTAGAGAGATATTCTAACATTGAGCCTGGGCATCCTCTGAAATTTAGAAGTCAGGAGATTAGGTAGAACCAGTAAAGGAGATTAAGTGTAAATGGCCAGTGAGGTATGAGAATCAAGAGGATGATGTCTCAGAAGCCAAATCATGACAATATTTCAAGAAAAGAGTGATCTCAACTTTCCTGGTGGTCTAGTGGTTAGGAACATGCCTTGCAATACAGGGGACACCAGTTTGATCCCTAGGTCAGGAAGATCCCACATGCTGCTAAGCAACTGAGCCTGTGCTCTAAAGTCCTTGAGCTGCAACTACCAAGCCCACACACTGCAACTACTGAAGCCCACACACCTTGAGCCTGTGTTCCACAATAAGAGAAGCCACCACAACGAGTAGCCCATACACCACAACGAAGAATAGCACCTGCTCACGGCAACTAGAGGAAGCCTGCACAGCAACAAAGACCCAGCACAGTCAAAAATACAAAAATCACTCAATCAGTCAATTAACCTTTTTTTTTTTTTTTAAGAGTGATTCATGTGTTGAATCTGCCAATTAGTTGAGTAAGATGGAGACTGAGTATAGTCATTGGGTTTAGCAAGATAGGGGCCACAGGTGACCTTGATAAGAGCTATTTTATTGGAATGGTGAATTATAAAACCTGGTTAAGGGGGGTTTTAGAAAGAATGAGAAAGGAGGAAGTGAAAACACTGAGTTTCTATGGTTCTATGGTGATCCCTTGGTAAAAGGGAGAACAGCAAAGTGAGACACAGCTGGAAGAGAAAAGGCACCGTGAGAAGAAATGTCATGAAGGAAATCTGATTGCTATATGTTGCTAGGCATGACTCAGGAGAGAGAGAAAGATACGGGATAATAAGGGATAATTGCTAGATGTTCTCAGAGATGAGAGACTGAAGTAGTTAGAGCACAGGTGGAAAGAGTAACTCAGAGCCATGGAGACAGGTGGGAGGGCAGAGCATAAGTGTTTAGATCTAGTGAGTAGGGAGCTACAATGTGAGCTTGTAGGTCTCCAGGGAGTGGGAGGTCTTACTGGTTCAGGTTTTGGTCTTTTTTTTTTTCTCAATGGAAGAGAAAACATCATTAGATAAGAGGGGATGAAAGGTGCTAGAATTCTGAAGGGAGAGGATAATTTGTGACATACTTGTCTGGGAGGATGAGAGAAATGCTAGGGAAACACTATCAGATTGGCAGACAACACAATGGTTAGTTTTGAACTGAAGAAGAAAACGTCAACATAGTTTTCCTGTTTTCCAACCACAACATAAACTGTACAGACGTTGAATAGGCAGAGAGTTGGCATTAACAGACTTCTGTCAAACAAATATGTTGCAGGAAGAAAAAGGCACAAAAGATAAGAGTACACAAAAAGAAAAAAATAGATGGAATATGGGATGTAGCCATATAAGGAAAGAGAGTACATAAAAAGGTAAGAAATACTGTGAAGGTGACCATTTGATTATATGCCTCGGTAATAGAGTCACAGAATTTTGAAATGTAGATAACAGAAAGAGTAAACCAATTAATAGATTAATCACTTCCCTGATGGCTCAGATGGTAAAGAATCTGCCTGCAATGTGGGAGACCTGGGTTTGATCCCTGGGTGGAGAAGATCCCCTGGAGGGCACAGCAGTCCACTCCAGAATTCTTGCCTGGAGAATTCCATGGACAGAGGATCCTGGTGGGCTACGGTCCATGAGATCACAGGGTCGGACATGACTGAAGTGACGTAGTGGGCACACACATGTGCACGGAAGGTTGTGTAGTTCTCAGCAGTAACATGTCCTAGGATTTTCCATGAGAGGAATGTGGCACAAGCACAGATAAAGATGAGAATATTGCAGAAGATGTTAAGGAGCCTAGGGCCCACAGCACTGGAAAGGCCATCTGTAGGACCCTTAAATCACCAGGATTTAGGACTAGATGGGAGAAACTCGCCCCAGTTTGGTTGAGAATGTCAACAGTTGGTCATATATTTATGGCAAAGGTACCCTTTGTGATAACAGGGGACCAAATACTAAAATAGTCATGAAATGATGATGGGATATAGAGGACTCAAAAAAAAAAATTGCAGGATATCACCTGGGATTTCTACAGCTGTACAGAAGAAGGGGAAATGGTCTAGAAATAGCAGTAAAGCTTAAGAAGGACACAGCATTGCTCTTGTCTGAAAGGGCTTCAAGGGAAGTGATGATTTAAGAGGAAACCTAAATTCAGTCAGAGCACGAAGGCCAAGAGAAGATTCCAAGAAAAGGATGATGTGGAAGGGATTGGTAACTTGCTGAGGACTGGCCAGNAAATAGCAGTAAAGCGTAAGAAGGACACAGCATTGCTCTTGTCTGAAAGGGCTTCAAGGGAAGTGATGATTTAAGAGGAAACCTAAATTCAGTCAGAGCACGAAGGCCAAGAGAAGATTCCAAGAAAAGGATGATGTGGAAGGGATTGGTAACTTGCTGAGGACTGGCCAGAAGCATGAAGCAGATTAATGCAAGGTGGAACTGAGAATATAGAGTAAACACCAACCATGGAGAACTGAAAATAAGAGAGAGTTTCAAAAGACGATCAGGGAATGCTAGGAGAAATTCAGATACCATTATAGAAAGCTGTCCTGGTGAAATCATCCTCTTGCAGTGCAGGAGACCCTGGCTCAATTCCTCGAGCTTCCCTGCTGGCTCAGTCTGTAAAGACTCCGCCTGCAGTGTGGGAGATCTGGGTTTGAATCCTGGATTGGGAAGGTCCCCTGGAAGAGGGCATGGCAACCTACTCCAGTATTTTTGCCTGGAGAATCCCCATGGACAGAGGAACCTGGTGGCTACAGTCTATGGAGTTGCAAAGAGTTGGATGGGACTAAGCAACTAAGCCCAGCACAGCATCCTGGTAAAATACAAATTTTCAAAGTTAACCCCTTAAAAGAGTAAAGTAAAAGATCAATTGCTATGGAAGATTTTGGGGAATCATTAAAGAGGTACCATTAAAAATTTACCAAAGACAAGAGGTTATTCAAACTGGAGTTCTTTCTTAAAGAAAGCAATATTTTTCCTAAGCTATTATAAGATTTAGGGGAAAAAATAGAAAGCTCTGTAATTTCCTTTACTAAAATTGATTTTTTTTTTAAAGTCCAAAAAGTTTAAACAAATATTAAGGCTACATTTTAAAATAACATTTTTTTTTTGCATTTCCAATAAGGGTTTTAAAAATATATGTTTGTAAAACCATTACAAAACTGAGGCTTCACTGCTCACTGTTCAAAAACAAATACTCCAGAGACAAGTGTAGGGAAGGAAAAGATTGCTTTTCTTTTTTTTGAACTTGTATCCTGGAACAACTCTGAAGACTGCACTCAACCATGAAAGATTTTAAAGGGAAAAAAGGAAAATGATCTCAGTTAATTCTTGAGGTAGGAGGTCAGATTCTTTACCATCTCCCAATGCGTACAGGCTTGTTAACTGCATGTGATCTTTTTTTAGATGCTATCTGTTCACACTATCTGCTCGCAAGATTACTGAAGGGGAAGTTGGGGAAGCGATCTAGTCATCCATTAATTACTTATTTTTTATTTCTGCTTCTTGACTGTGAGAAAAGAATCAACAGGTTAAGTGAATCATCATGTGACCAAAAGATTTGAAAGGTGTGCTTTGTTCAGAGGTTGGTTAGTTAGGGGTTAGTTATACAGGGTCACCTGGCATAAAGGTTAGTTAAAATATAGCTTTGCCAAAGTGACAAGACAAAGGGACTTCTGCAAAGAGCTGCTTAGGTTGTCGTACATGATGCCTTGTTGTCTGCATAAGTAATACTTCAATATTTTGCAAAATCTTTGCTCTTTAGAGTTTTAGCCTTAAATTCTCTCTTACCTGATACTGATATTGCCACTGTAACCTTATTAGAATCCTTCCATTTTCAATATGATATTACTTTGTTTTAAGGGTATTTCTTATAAGTAACAATGCCTAAGTGTATTTTTTTAACCGAAGTGACCATTCCTGTCTTTATTTTTTGTTTCATTAGCTAATGAGTTAATTTGGCTGTGTCAGGGCTTAGTTGCATCATGCGGATATTGCGCTGTGGTGCACAAATTCTCCAATGATAGTACACAGGCCCAATAGTTGTGGTGCACGCTTAGTGTTCAGCAGCATGTGAGATCTTAGTTCCCCAGCCAGGGACTGGACTCATGTCCCCTGCATTGCAAGGCACATTCTTAGCCACTGGACCACCAGGGAAGTCCCCATTCCTGTTTCTAATAGAATTTATCAGGCTAGTCCCATATAGCGCTATCAGTAACAGTGTGGTCTTCTTTTAAGTGCAGCTGACTTGAGTGGACACGACCATGTTTTGGTTTCCTATTGCTGCTATAACAAATTGCCATAAACCTGGTGACTTAAAACAGCACATAATTATTATCTGATAGTTCTGTTGGTTAGAAGTCTAACATGGATTTCAAAGGGTTAAAAGCAGGGTATCAGCAGGACTGTTTCTTTCTTGAGACTGGTGGCTCAGACGGTAAAGCGTTTGCCTATAATGCAGGAGACCTGGGTTCAATCCCTGGGTCGGGAAGATCTCCTGGAGAAGGAAATGGCAACCCACTCCAGTATTCTTGCCTGGAAAATCCCATGGACAGTGGAGCCCGGTAGATTACACTCCATGGGGGTCACAACTGGGTGACTTCAATTCTAGGGAAGGATACATACTTTTTCCAATTTCTAGAAGACTCCCAAATTCCTTGGCTTATGGACGTTTACTCCTTCCTGAAATTAGTGATGTGGCATATTTTTGACCATTCGTCTGTAGTAAAACTTTCCACTGTTCATATCTTGGAAAATTTCTATGGAAATGACTCATATGCTTAGATTGACAATCTGGAATAATTTTCCTGTCTCAAGGTTCATCACTTAACCGCATTTGCAAAGTCCTCATTGCCATGAAACATAGCACATTCATGGGGATCAGAACATGGGCATCTTTGGGAGGCTATTATTCTCCTGATCACACATCGTTGAGGTGCTCTGGGCCACCCCACTTCCTCGGGATTGTCCCGATCACAGGGTGTTCCTTCTTTTTAATTATCATTATCTAGCATTCCTTTTGTGTGTCTCCAATCACTCTACTGTTAACTATTTAGATTTAACTGTGCAAGTGCAGAGCTAGTTGCTCAAAACTAATGCTTTTCCTCTTACACATCTCCTATCATGAAGTTTCTGTTTGGATCCATTTATGTCTATTCTTGAGTGATTTTTCTCTGACAGGGTGGTAGCATGTCATATTCTTAGAATTTGTATATCCTCAAATTTTTCATCCTAACTAGTGGAGAATTGGAGAAGGAAATGGCAACCCACTCCAGTGTTCTTGCCTGGAGAATCCCAGGGACAGGGGAGCCTGGTGGGCTGCCGTCTGTGGGGTCACACAGAGTCAGACACGACTGAAGCGACTTAGCAGCAGCACCAGCAACAGTGGAGAATATCATGCCCAGAGATTCCTAGGTTGGACTCATCTCTTCTCATCAGTCCTAAGGTTTTTTTCCCACTGTTTCTAGCTTTTATTGCTGCTACTGAGAAACCTGATACAAATTTTTTTTTCCTTTTGAAGTGTTTTCATTGTTATTGGAAACTTGTATATGTTTTCCTCTTCGTTTTAGAGTTCAAAAATTTTACCAGGATATCCCTAGGTACATGTGATTATTATTTTTTTTTAATCCTTCCTTCCTGGATCTCAGTAAGCCCTTCTAATCTACTGATTCAAGTAATTCTTTAGCTTGGTTGAAATTTCTTCTCACTCCTCTTCCTTCTCTTCTTCTTTAAATTATAGCCTTTCTTCCATATACTCATTTATCTTTTCGGGAATTCCCGTTAAGTCTATGCTCTGTATATTAAATCTGTCTTCCAAGTCTTCTACATATTCCCTGATGGTTTGCATACCTCTGTGTTTTTCCCTTGTTTTTTGAGAAACTAAGTTCTCTCAAGCATTTTGGTTCTCAATAATTTCAATTCTTTTTAAATATTCATTTATTAAACATTTAAGTTTAAAATCAGTCCTTTGAGAGGCTATAATTGAATGTCTTTAAGGACACAATTTTCCTTAGAGAAGTTAATCTGTTTTATTGCCCTACCTAGATATGTTTACAACAGAGTCTTTAAAAAACTTCTAGTTACTTCTTGAGCAGCAGTACTCCCTTGTGTGTTAGTGAGAGGACAGCAGTTTCTGTAGCTGTGGGCTAATCTGGAAGGTTGTCAGTCCCCTATTTGGGTCCAAGAAGGACCCTGTGCTCTGTTCTCCCTCAAGCTATGAAGCCTCCTAGTTTCCAATTTCAGGAGCGGAGAGGGTTCAGCCCACTGTGAAACTCGCCTGGCTTAGAAGGTGAGGCTAATAGCACATCCTTAGAAGAACAATCAAGAAAAATGGTGTTACTGCTGTTTTGTTAATTTTTTCTGAAAATCTGTGAATATCTATGTACCAAGATCATCCCAGGATCAAGAACCTCTTTTCTTTCTCTAAAATGTGAATAATATTTCTGAAAGAAAATTATACATGTAAAATGCAAAAAATAAAGTTAAATGCCCTGTGGAAAATATATGCAGTTGATAGACGAATATATTCCTGTATCTTCCTCTTTCTCCCAGGTCAAGTTTAAAAAAGATTTATCTTCTAGTTTAAGCCAGGCAAATATATATGCTTTCATATATGTGAATTTATTTTATTTCCACAAAAAAACTCTTGAACAAGCAGTATTCTTTAGAGATAAAAATGTTAACAGAGTTTCTATAAAGGTTTTACAAAATTCAGATTCAGATCTTTGATTCCAAGTACAGTGTGTTTTCCACTATTCCACAGAATTGCCCTTACAATGTAATACCATGCCCTCTAGCTTCAAAGAGCATCGATTTAAGGGCTGTCCATTCTGAAAGCATTTATTAATATACATTTTTGTAAGTCATATCATCTCTTACTTAATGACATGCAATAAATTTATGCTTAACTTTATGAAAAAAAATTTCTGTTGACTAGTATAAATATTTTCTTCTGCCAGAATATCAGTGCTACACAATCTCTCATCTTCTTTTTTTCTTTTCTCTAATGCCATAAAATTTAACTCAGTAAAATTAAGGTCTAATTATGGCAATCAAATCATCTTGAATAACTAATAACACTGGATCCCTTTACTTCCTAAATTTAAGAAATCTTCTCTCTCTCACATTTTTTTCTTGAAAGCATCATCAAATAATTTTGAATAAATAAGTAATAAATAAAAATGAGTTGTAACTTTCTGCAATTTTGACAGATACTTTAAGTGGCTCTGGCTCCAAAACTTATACACGAGCCAGGTTAGCTATATAACTTGGGGGGCAATTTGGGTCATAGATGAGGAGTAAGACAAACCGATAACTAAGCTGATCTCCTTAAGAAATTGAGGAAAATTTGCAAGGGTTGGAGAAAAGTGGTTTGGGGGAGGAGAGACAAGGGAGAGCAGGTTGAATCAGATGGGGGAAAATTTAATAAACACTGGAAGTGCAGAGCTCAGACAGAAGGGAGGAACAGTGAAGATCCCTCAGGAGATCTCATGCACACATTTAGTCCAATAACCCTTAATGTAGACTTCAGAGACTGACATGGGTATGCAGTCATCAGCCAGCATCCTCTAACTCTCCTTCTGCTCCTGTCCCTAGACTTATTAATATATCCCTTGGCTCTTCATTACTGAAGTCACATCAGCACTGCTCTAGCAGTCACTAGCCTCAGCATCCCTCTGGAATATGGAAACTCCTGTCTCCTTGCCATTGCGATCTCTTACTTCTATTTTCTTGTTGCAAATACAGGCTGTACTTTCTGTCTGTTTTGTGCTGATCTCAGCCTATCAATAACCAATGATGTGACTGGACCATCCTTAGGTTCCTATTTTGATGGCAACAAAATTTACCCAATGTACAGGGAGCTCTAGAGCTAGGAGAGCCCTTTAGAGTTGTCCCAGGTTGGAACAAGGACTTGAACCCTGCACAAAGGAGTCATATCTTTGGGGGAATCAGCTCAGTTCATTCACTCAGTCATGTCCAACTCTTTGTGACCCCATGGACTGCAGCACGCCAGGCATCCCTGTTCATCACTAGCTCCCAGAGCTTACTCAAACTCATGCCCATCAACTTGGTGATGCCATCCAACCATTTCATCCTCTGCCATCCCCTTCTCCTCCCACTTTCAATCTTTCCCAGCATCAAGGTCTTTTCAAATGAATCAGTTCTTTGCATCAGTTGGCCAAAGTATTGGAGTTTCAGCTTCAGCATCAGT